>JAPTMU010000028.1:620211-635211 GCA_028583405.1 Pogonophryne albipinna | reverse complement strand
GGTGTATACAATAAATAAAAGAGAGGATAAGACACATCCCTGGGGTGAGCCTATCCCAACCTGCTGAGTTCTTCAGCTGAGGAAGTCAACGATCCAGGAGGTCGGACCAGGTTCAAGTGAGAATTCTTCAGTTCAGATATTTGCTCAAATACTTGATGGTGTTAAAAGCTGATGAGAAGTCGGCAAATAGGATCTCTACATGGGCTTTTGGCGTCTCGAGGTGAGTGTGCAGAAGATGCAGCAGGCGATAGCATCTTCCACCCTCTAGAGTAGTGCTTCTCAAACGTTGTTCAGTCATGTTCCCCCTTTGAAACATTTTCTCAGCCGAGGACCCCCTGACCGACCCCGAAAATGTTTGATCGAAAAAGCCTATACAAATAATTCCAATAGAGTGATGTTCCCTCCGTGTGTGATGTATTACCTCCTTCGTACTTTACAACAAACTAAGGATAATTTCATTTTATGCATGAAAAAAGAAAAACAATTTAAACTGATTTTTCAAGGGAGTTTTTCAACTGAAGTAATATCTGTTTAACAAACCAATGAACAAAATGATATATTATGCAAAACTATAAAATACAATACACCAATTTGACATGTTTATATGTGGTTCTAGGAATATTTTATATAAAATTGTGTTTTCTATTTAACTTATTGTACTAAGATTATTTTTGTAATCATGCATGGTATTTTTTTAATTAACTTTTTTTTTTATTTTTTTTTAATCTCACGTACCCCCTGCAGTACCCCAACGTACCCCTAGGGGTCCGCGTACCCCCATTTGAGAATCACTGCTCTAGAGGCCTGATCAGCAAACTGCATGGGATCCAAGAGGTGCTGCTTTGTGAGATGAAATGCCTCGTAACTAAACGCTCAAAACATTTCATAACCACTGAGGTGAGTGCTATCGGCCGAAAGTCATTGGGCTCACTGGGCTGGGGATTTTAGGCACTGGAGTAATTGTGGATGTTTTCCAGAGAGAAGGGACTTTTTGTAGATTAAGGGAGGACCTAAACATGTCTGTGAACAAGTTGTTCTGCACAGTGTTTTAAAACAGCTCCTTCAATATTATCGGGGGCAGGGCTTTTTCGTGTATTACACTTCCTGAAGAGATGGATGACTTCTGACTCCTCAATAGTCATACTAGAGGGATGGAGGGAAATGACAGTGTAGCCTCTTTACTGTTGCTACTCTCAAACCGGCAGAACAAGGTGTTCAAATGATTTGCCGTCTCCCTTCCCTCACCACTGATCAAGACCGCTGCCCTTATGTGGAGCATCCGTCATGTTTTGAATTCCCTGCCATGCTTCTCTGGGATTACCAGAGGCCAGAGCTGCCTCCAGCTTCTCCTTATAGCTATACTTGTCTAACTGTATTTGTCTCTTAATCTCTCTGTATGTTTCTCCTAACAAACTCATCCTGGTTTTTATAAGCTTTTTTCTTCAGAATAATCAGCTTCTTTAAACTGTGAGACACCCAGGACTTATCATTCGAATATATTTTGAAAGACTTAGTGGGTATCACAGAATCTACACACAAATCAATATAACTAGACACTGTCCCAACCCGTTCATTAATATCGTATGAAGGATGAAGGATGCAGGATGCAGGATTAAGGATGCAGGATGAAGGATGCAGGATGAAGGATGCAGGATGCAGGATGCAGGAAGGATGCAGGATGCAGGATGCAGGATTAAGGATGAAGGATGCAGGATGCAGGATGAAGGATGCAGGATGAAGGATGCAGGATGAAGGATGCAGGATGCAGGAGGCAGGATGCACGTTTTATCTCCGGAGCACTTAGGGTGCACAGTTTCACATAAAAGTGAGACACAGCAGAGAGGAACATTATGGAGAGACAGCCGGCCTATAAACCCTCCGCTGGACTTTGTTCTCCGTGACCACACACACACACACACACACACACACACACACACACACACACACACACACACACACACACACACACACACACACACACACACACACACACACACACAAACACACACACACACACACACACACACACACACACACAGCTGTGTTTAATGAGCTGCATGCATTGAGGTGAGCTCTGACTCAGGTGAGTTACAGTTCAGTGTTCATGTCTCTCCTCTCAACTCAACACAGATGCAATTACACTTTTTCTATAAAACGTCTTCTTAACTTCTGAAAGGCTCCTTAAAAGAGTTCTCACATTTAACCCCAAAGCGTTCTAAAGAAGTCTTGAGTGTGCTTGAAAGGTCTTTAACGGACTGCTGTTTTCATGCTAATTGTCATTTGCTGAGAAGAATTAATAAGAGCAAAAACTCTCTCTACCAACAAACAATTCATTTTACACTCGCGCTCCTATTGGCTAGCGCTCCAACACATTGTACGTGATAAACTAGGGGGCGGGACATCTGTAAGCTGGTTGACCAATCACAACAGAGCCGGCCAGCTAACCAATCAGAGCAGACTAGGCTCTGGTTTCAGACAGAGG
The DNA here is from genome assembly GCA_028583405.1 of Pogonophryne albipinna. Classification (NCBI taxonomy): domain Eukaryota; kingdom Metazoa; phylum Chordata; class Actinopteri; order Perciformes; family Artedidraconidae; genus Pogonophryne; species Pogonophryne albipinna. The sequence goes on along the minus strand of JAPTMU010000028.1, from coordinate 632,729 downwards.
GTGAACAGAGGAGCTTTTTGAACATTGGATGAATACTAATATTATAAATAAGCATCAAAGAGCCGCTTTGAGATGAAAGAATAGAAACATTAGAAAAACATCTGGAAGAAAAGGCCTTTAGGCTCATTTACCCAGCTAGCAGGAACGTTCTCACAACTTTGGCTAACGTTACCGACAGGTTCTAATAAGGTTTTAAAGAAACGTTTTAATCTGATGTTCAAAGAACCTTTTGAGGATGTTTATTGTTTCAAATAATGTTCCTATAAGGTTTACGGTTAACTCAGACGTAACGTTTTGACTGCAACACTCAGAGGATGTTTTCAGGATGTTATTAACTTTAAGTTTGTTTATAAAACGTTCCTTTAATGCAGTGATTCTCAAATGGGGGTACGCGGACCCCTGGGGGTACGTTGGGGTACTGCAGGGGGTACGTGAGATTTCAAAAATAAAATAAAAGTTAATAAAAAAAATACCATGCATGATTACAAAAATAATCTCAGTACAATAAGTTAAATAGAAAACACAATTGTATATAAAATATTCCTAGAACCACCAAGGGGGTCCTCGTATAAACATGTCAAATGTGTGTATTGTATTTTATAGTTCTTCACAATATATCATTTTGTTCATTGGTTTGAAAAACTCCTTGGAAAAATGTTTTATAAAAACGTCGTTATGTTATATTTTTTCATGCATGAAGATGAAAATATCTTTAGTTTGTTGTAATGCACGAAGGAGTTAATACATCACACACTGAGGGAACATCACTACATTGTAATCATTTGTAGAGGCTTTTTCGATCAAAAATGTTCGGGTCGGTCAGGGGGTACTTGGCTGAGAAAATGTTTCAAAGGGGGAACATGACTGAAAAGAGTTTGAGAAGCACTCTCTAATGTGATATGTTAACAAAGGTGGAACGTTTTGCCTGCAACATTCTAAGGATGTGTTTTGGACGTTGTTGGTAACACATTAAAGATGTTCTTTATAAAACGTTCCCTCAATGTTACCTGATAACCAATGAAGAACATTCTCCAAGCAACATTCAGAAAGTGTTTTCAGGATGTTATTGAGGCCTGAGATGACAGAAAGTGTTTATAGGTTTTCAGGAGGTTACTCTTTTTTTATAAAATGTTCCTGTGATGCAAAATATTAACACTAGGGGTGTAACGGTATCCGTATTCGTACCGTCACGGTTCGGCACATGCAGTCACACGTTACATTAGATTACATGTCACTTGTTAGACGCTCTTATCCAAAGCGACTTACATACTCAATACTGTGGACAATCCCCACAGGAGCACTTTGGGGTCTTAGGGACACAACGACATGCTGACTGCAGTGGGGTTTGAACCTGTGACCCCCTGATCCCAACACCAACGCTCTATCCACTGCACCACACGACGAATACGCCTTTTTTTTTAGAGTGGGAAAAAGGTCTGTCATTAAGGGCAGTATCCACTACATTATATATAATCCAGGGGGCGGTATTGCGCCTAAAAGCTGTTTGCCAGCCGCCCTTAAACAACAAATGAAGAACAAGAAGAAACACAACAACAAAACGAATAAAATACAAGAAGAAGAAAAGTTAGTATGGCGATTTCAGATAACACACAGGAGCTAGAACCCACCTGCTTCTTTTAAATCAGCTGTGTGGGAACATTTCGGGTTCCCTGTGGACTACAATAACGATGAAGTGCGAGTGGTGGATCGGACGAGGATGGTGTGTCGGCGTTGTTCGATAGCGGTGCGGTATGCTAATGGTAACACACGCCAAACATGCTAAATCATATCAGAAGGCATCACCCAGATTTGCCAATCACCGGAGCCCGGCGAAAGACAACAGCAGTTCAACAGCTGATCCCCGCTGTTTTTAAGAAGCCAATAGACATGAAAGCAGTGAGACCAAAATAAATAACGGAAGCTTTTGGCATATGTTTTTCAAAGGCTATGCGCTCTTGAAACACTTTCTTATTATTTATGATGTAATATTTTCAAGACATTCTTTTTAGTTTTACAGCTTGATGAAACCTTTTAGTTTGACATCAGCCATTATAGATAATATGGCCATCTGAGTGTGTGGTGCTGTTTGTGGTTTGTTTTTAATTATTCAAAATGTCAGAGTTCCTTATTTTTAAACTGAAACTTGCACTACTGTTCAAAAATAAATAACAACAAACCTGGAATTATGCATTTGGGACTTTTTGTTTGCTTTTCCTTGTTGTACCGAACCCATACCGAACCGTGACTTCTGTGAACCGTTACACCCCTAATTAACACGGTCATGGTCAACGTCAGATCTATTTGAAGAGCGCTTTAAAAAACAAACCAGGTTTTTGCCAAAGTGCTTTACAACAAACAGAATTGAGCAGAAGTTGTCATAAAACAAACTTGTTGCATTTGTTTGAAAGGATGTTTCAACAAATCTGATGTCACCACATTTTCCTTTTGAGAAAAACAAACGTAATTCATGATAAGCTGTAAGCAGATATTGCATGTTAGCGGTGGCAGGTCTGAGTTCCCAGCTAGACATTGTTGGTTCTAAAACATTCTGAGAATGTTACCATTCATTGTTCTAGGAATGTTTTCAGCGAGAAGTTTAATTTTGGTTCCCAGAATGTTCTTCTGAAAGGTAGGATAACGTTCTCTAAAAACATTCTTAAAATGTTTTTGATAACATTCTTCAGAAAATAGTCACTTATTTTCTGACTGTAAAGGTTGTGTCTCGTATGTAGGCTCTAACTGTTGGATAAGCTATCTGGCCGTTTGTGAGGGCTGCGTATAAACAGTGTCCTCTGTTTATGCATATTGGATACAAATCGTTATTGCACCCTTTAGATTTGAGACCGACAGACATATAGAGGAACGGACCGACTGTCACTGCCCGTCCCTGAAACCCCTGTTAGTGTTTGTATGTGTTTGTTTCTACTGTGTGTGTCTCTCTCTCTCTCTCTCGCTCTCTCTCTCTCTCGCTCTCGCTCTCGCTCTCTCTCTCTCTCGCTCTCTCTCTCTCTCTCCCCCCCCCCTGCCTGCTGGTCTGCTCTACACGGCAGGGAGCAATCTCCAATCAACCACACCTGCAGCCTGCTCATCAGCCACACTATGAAAGCCTGCAGCATGCACTCATTCCCTGCCGGATTGTTGCCGTGAACGGTTTGCTGCGTGCCGCTCTAGCTTTTTGCCAGCATATTCTTTGACAACTTTGCCGGCTTTTGCCTCACACTCATTTGTGTGTCGCTCCCAGGAGGAATCCAAGGCCTTCCACACTCCCAAGACCAGCCAGGCCTCTCTACCCACCCTGGAACAACTGTTTCCCACTGCCGCCATAACCAACCTCCACTCCCAGCTCCCCAATGTTACGCTCACCAGCTGATTCTGCTCCAGTACATGAGACACCGACAGTGACTTGTACTAGCTGCCCGTCACAGCTTTAAAAAAAAAGAAAGACTTCTGATAAATCGGAAAGATAAAGCACGTTCTCCTACTCTAAAATGATAACATTCTGGCAACATACAAAAATCTAACTTGCAGCTGAAAACGTTTTAAGAATAGTAGGGCATAATGTTCGAACAAGGTTATCAAAAACATCTTAAGAAAGTAATCACCAAACATTTTAAGAATGTTTTTAGAGAACGTTATCCTACCTTTCAGAAGAACATTCTGGGAACCAAAATAAAACTTCCTGCTGAAAACATTCCTAGAACAATGAATGGTAACATTCTCAGAATGTTTGAGAACCAAACTGTCTAGCTGAGTAGTCACTTGTTATCAACCTCTGTTTTTTAACCTGTGGGGTATTTAGTGACGTAGAATAAAACATTATCTCTTCAGCTTGTGTTAACTGCAGACCTTATTTATAAGAAGTGCGATAATCAGCTCTACTTAGGATTTTGTTTATGACCAAATATCTGCAATAGATGCCGTGTGTAAATTGAAAAGATAATACATTTGCAACATAGGTAGTCCAAATGTTTGGAAATGCATGTGTGTATAATAGGAAGATGAATCCACGAGGATATCCATCCAGGACCTATGATCCATGACCACAGCCACGACTCAAGATCCAGGGCTCGCGATGCAGGACACAGGACCGCAGGATCATCCATGACTCCGGATCCCGGCGTATATAGACACCAAAAAGAAAGAGATTTGGGGAAGCTGGGTTAATCGGAACATGAGAGTCCACAGGTATAGACAGAGAGAAGGAAGAAGTAAGATGTCCCCCGACAAACTAAGCCTATATCAGCAAAACTAGGGGCTGAATCTAATCAGCCCTAACTATAAGCTTTATCAAAAAGGAAGGTCTTAAGCGCACTCTTAAAAACGGATAGGGTGTCTGCCGCCCGAACACAAACTGGAAGCTGATTCCACAAATGTGGAGCTTGATAAGAAAAGGCTCTGGCTCCCATTGTACTTTTAGAGACTCTAGGAACAACCAACAACCCTGCATTCTTGGAACGCAATGCCCTAGTAGGACAGTAGGGTATAATGAGTTCTTTAAGGTAAGATGGCGCCTGCCCATTAAGGGCTTTGTAGGCGAGAAGAAGAATTTTAAATTATATCCTGTGTTCTATAGGGAGCCAGTGTAAGGCAGCCAGAACAGGAGTAATGTGGTCCCTTTTCCTAACTCTGGTTAGTACACGAGCTGCAGCATTTTGAATCAGCTAAAGCGACTTGACTGACTTCTTGGTACACCCTGATAATAAAGAGTTACAATAATCCAGCCTTGAAGTAACAAATGCATGGACTAGTTTCTCTGCATCGTTTTGAGGCAAGATATGCCTGATTTTTGCAATGTTACGTAGATGGAAGTAGGCGGTCCTTGAGATTTTATGTGGGCGTTAAAGGATAAATCCTGATCAAATATAACACCAAGATTCCTTACAGTCTCACTGGAGGCCAAATTAATGCCATCCATAGTTAGTATATCTTTAGATCATTTGTTTCGTAGATTCTTCGGGCCAAGTACAATAACTTGGTTTTGGTCGTGTTTAACATCAAAAGGTTTAAGGTCATCCACGTTTTTAAGTCCTTGAGGCAGTGTTGAATTTTATTTAGATGATTAATTACATCAGGCTTGATTGATAAATATAGTTGAGTATCATCCGCATAACAATGAAAGTTTACAGAATGATTCCTTATAATATTGCCTAACGGAAGCATATATAATGTGAACAAAATAGGTCCGAGCACTGAGCCCTGTGGCACTCCATGGCTAACTTTGGTTTGCGTGGAAGATTCATCGTTGAGACGTACAAACTGAGAGCGTTCAGATAGATAGGACCTAAACCAGCCTAAAGCAGTTCCCTGTATGCCAACTAAGTGCTCTAGTCTTTGCAATAAGATATCATGGTCGATAGTATCAAATGCAGCACTGAGATCGAGCACAACAAGAATAGAGACAAGTCCCTTGTCAGAGGCTATTAGAATGTCATTTGTGACTTTAATCAGAGCTGTCTCTGTGCTATGATGTGTTCTAAAGCCAGACTGAAAATCTTCAAATAAATCATTGTTTTTAAGCAATCAATCAATCTAAACTTATTCATTCTGTTGATGACATCAAGTCAAATTCCTAGTATGTCCGAACCTACCTGGCAATAAACCTGTTTCTGATTCTGATTCTGATCATGGGCTTCTTCTAAGGATACAGTAACTCTAAGGGGCTTTTATTTTGAAAAATACACTTCTTCCTCAGGAGGAATCGTTTTTGTCTCAGGAAAACAGTTCTGGGATTACAGCTGAATTATGAATCTGTTATTTCCATCACTCACAAAGCAAATCCAGATAATGTATTAAGTGCCTTCCAGTGATACATCTCATCAGAATGACTCAGGATTAATGTGCTGTATAATGCTCTGTGGACTTGTGCTGATAATTAACTTTAACATACAATATAAGAGGGGAGAGTATTTCACCCCCAGCCTCTAAATGTGACTCACTGAGATGCACTTCACAGCTGGATGGAGACACAGCAGCTCCTCCAACACAGGTCCAAATATGATCCGCTGCCTCGTGCCTCTTTCATCGTGGTTCACACGAATACTAAATGTATTTATACGGTGGCCGACAGCTGCCATCACGCTGCAACGGACCAAATCTCTTCCATGAGGAGAAACGTGCTGGTTATTGGTCAAGTTGGTGACAAAAGAGGAACAAAATTGATGACAAGAAAAAGTGTTGGCAACAAAACAGGTAGAAGTTGTTGAAAAAAAAGGTAAATGGTGAAAAAAAAGTGGACAAAAAAAAGATTGACCAAAACAAAAAGTTGACCAGGTTTGATGCAGCAGCGAAACACGATGATTACTGCGTGTTATCTCATCTGGAAGTAGTGAAGTGACTGTGTGGGAAGAACAACAACCTCTCCACGCTCTCTGTTTACTTCAATAGAGACACAGCGTGATGCTTTCCCACTTCACACCTTCCTCTCAGATGCTCTCAGTTAATCAGACCAAGAACAATCAGGCAGAAACAAATAGGAGAAAAACACAGCAGAAAATCTCCACCAACAAAATCCCACAGTTTGAAATTGGTGGCGATCCCGAAGCTAAAACTGCCAGCGCTAAGTAAATAATGATAGCAGTGGCTTTGTTTCTTTCTGGAGCTTTCATTTTGAAAAACAGATATCACCTGAAGCTTCTTCAAAGGATGTATTAAGTCTATGGGGCTTTTATTTTGAAAAACAAGCCTCAACCTGAGCTTTTTGAAAGGATGCAATAACTTTAAGGGCTTTTATTTTGAAAAATAAGACTCATCTCAAAGTTTTTGTAAGAGTACGTAAGTCTTTGGGGCTTTTATTTTGAAAAACAAGCCTCAACCTGAGCTTCTTGAAAGGATGCAATAACTGTAAGGGCTTTTATTTTGAAAAACAAGCATCACCTAGAGCTTCTTCAAGGGATTTATTAACTCTATGGGGCTTTTAATGTGAAAAACAAGCCTCATCCTGGGCTTCTTTTAACCTCTTAAGCCCGAGGGTCCCCCCAGTGGACCCCCCCCACAGTTTTTTTACGAGACTATGTCTCAGGGCTTCTTAACATTTATGAAACTATTAATGTTCCATACCCTTTTAACGCTAAGAAACTCCGCTAACTGACAATGTGAACCATTTTTAGCTAAAAGAAACACAAGAGTAATACCAAGCCTTTGAATTAGCATGGAGCGAAAAAATGCTAACTAATACTAACGGATTTTGCACAGCACTCACGGTAGAAATGCCCTTATTACTTATCGTAACTGCACAAACAAGATATACGATTTAAAGCTGAGACTCCACAGATTCCAGACATATAATATCATCACTGTAGGACCCCGAAATGCGGAGCTATCAGCCAGAAAAGAGAACGTAAACAACATCCGGTTTAAAAAATATTACAATAATTTCGTCTTACCTTTTTTGATTTGTGATCAAAAGTTGTGTTCACCGGAATAAAAACGCCGCTCAAGGTTAATCCAATGTCTTTGTGTCACGTAGAAATTTTGACTGATAATCCTTCATCATATTTATGGCAATATACTGGGTTTAAAATGTTGCCGTCCAGACGTGCACTTTCAGATATGCTTTGTCCGTTTCTCTATTACGTCCGCTATGGTAATGTTTACGTTGATTTGGGAACTGCCCATCGATTCTATTGGTTCTGATGGTTAAGAAAAAGGTGTAAATCACACGAATCGACCAATGGGTTCCAGAGATATGGTCCTGCGTAAAGTATAAAGAATGCCAGCCAGTTTAAGTACTTTACGCAGGCGGCTTCATTTATTGTTTACTACTCACAGCAGGCATTACAGCAGAACCCAGAACACACGGAGCACAGAGCGGACAGCAGATAACGGAATTGCAGTTTTATTGCTTATAGATTATCAGAACATTTCAAAGGGGACAGCCACATTGGATATTAACCTATGGATTAACTACATCATCGTTTTTATCGTTTTAATGCCATTGAAGACCAGTTTAGACCAGGCAAAGAGGAAGGTAAGCCATTAGCCTAGCGCATGCTAGTACCTAGCGCCACTTGTTTTGATGTACGTTTTTGTTGATAACGTCGCAAGTTTGTATCTTTCAGTGTTGAGGTGGGCACCGTTAGATTCTGTGTCTTTACGATCATAAACAATGTGTTGGATGTGCAGCTAGGATAAGTAATAAGGGAGCTAGGATAAGTAATAAGGGAGCTAGGAGTGATTTTCGGTGCAGTAATAGGTTAGCATTTTTCGCTCGGGGCTAATTCAGATGCTCACTGTTAGCATTGTGTTTTTTTTGAAAAAATAAATGAAAAAGATCAGTTAAATGAGTTTTTCCCCGTTATATGGATATAAAATATTCATAGTTTATTAAATAGTAAGGTTCCTTAGACGTTGTTTCCTGCAAATGACGCGATTTCGGTCCGTGGGGCCTATAAGTGCTATATAAATAAACTTGCCTTGCCTAAGAGGATAACAGAGTATGTTCTTATATATATATATATATTTTTTTCACAACAGTTGTATTTGGATGGAATGAATACCTATAGTGAAAATTCAAAGTAATAAAATGATTTTTACAGTGAAAAAGTTCAAATGGAACCGATGGTTCCCAAATTACCCAGAGGTGAGTCCGCCTGGACTTTATTTTTCTAAACCGCTCTAAAAAGGTCAAATTTCACTTGTTTTGCATCAATCTTGATACAGGGTACTTATTATATGTTATAGTTTGGATTCCTAAAGCTTGTAGTCTACTAACCCATCATTCAAGGGTGGTTTTTACTATAAGTAATGGTTTTATTTTAGGCGGACATTAGAATTTACATGTTTTTACTATGTTCCATCTGAATTTACTTTAAAATAAAAACATCTATATTGATTCTGACACTTCTACATCCAACTCACAGATGTAACCTTGCTTTGAGAGAAAAGATTATTAATTTACCCCTTTTAGAAGTGAAGATATAGTCTTTGTTGTGTTAGTGGCATTTTCGAGCCTGAAACCTGAAAAACAGGCTCAGGGCTTAAGAGGTTAAGGATACACCAGCACCATATAGATAGAAGAGTTACGACAACGGAAGTCCAAAAGCGGTTATCGTCACGTGGTTCATGTAGATGAGGATCGTTCCCCGGAAGTTCATGGCGGGCAATGTGAATGCAATGATAACAGGAGATAGAACTACGATTTGTGGTAATTATTAGTGAATAAAGGTTTTGATTTGCAATATTTATACAACAAATCGATATGTGTATGTATTTACATCAATATGTTTTAAAAAATAAAATAGAATTTGCTAATATTAAGTGATAATATTAGGATTAGTGAACAACTAGTTTACATGTTAGGCTAACAGTGCATTGGTTAAAGAGCCTGTTGCTGTTTATTTATAGCTTCTTTAAAACCAATATTATCTTCTTAAACTTGTATGGTAGTCAGGAGCATCACTTTCTAATGTGTATTGATATATTTAGAGGGAGGGGATCTAAAGTAATGCTTTAAAATTCAGATTAGATTCATTTCTACCATTTTCTTAAATTCATGGTAGTTTCAGTAATCCCATGGTAATTGAGGACACAAGTTATCTAAATGACTAATGTCATCTTTATGGCTTTCAGAAAGGACAGGAGACCGACAGGTGACTATCAAAGGACTAGCAGCAGCAGCAGCATGATGATGATGATGATGATGATGATGATGATGTTAAATGTGTTGTTTTAGGAACATCCATTGCAAATACATGGAAGTCAATACACATTGAATAGCATATCATGCAGTTTGTCTGTGCCTTTTCCTCCGTGTTGTCCTGGTTTGCTGTGCTGCCTCCTAGTCGCCACCATGGTTTGCTGTGCTGCCTCCTAGTCTCCACCATGGTTTGCTGTGCTGCCTCCTAGTCTCCCCCATGGTTTGCTGTGCTGCCTCCTAGTCTCCACCATGGTTTGCTGTGCTGCCTCCTAGTCGCCACCATGGTTTGCTGTGTTGCCCCCTAGTCTCCACCATGGTTTGCTGTGCTGCCTCCTAGTCTCCACCATGGTTTGCTGTGCTGCCTCCTAGTCGCCCCCATGGTTTGCTGTGCTGCCTCCTAGTCTCCACCATGGTTTGCTGTGCTGCCTCCTAGTCTCCACCATGGTTTGCTGTGTTGCCCCCTAGTCTCCACCATGGTTTGCTGTGTTGCCTCCTAGTCTCCACCATGGTTTGCTGTGCTGCCCCCTAGTCTCCCCCATGGTTTGCTGTGTTGCCTCCTAGTCTCCACCATGGTTTGCTGTGCTGCCTCCTAGTCTCCCCCATGGTTTGCTGTGTTGCCTCCTAGTCTCCACCATGGTTTGCTGTGCTGCCCCCTAGTCTCCCCCATGGTTTGCTGTGTTGCCTCCTAGTCTCCACCATGGTTTGCTGTGCTGCCTCCTAGTCTCCCCCATGGTTTGCTGTGTTGCCCCCTAGTCTCCACCATGGTTTGCTGTGCTGCCTCCTAGTCTCCACCATGGTTTGCTGTGCTGCCCCCTAGTCTCCCCCATGGTTTGCTGTGTTGCCTCCTAGTCTCCACCATGGTTTGCTGTGCTGCCTGGGGATGCTCCAATCGCTCCGAGAAAGGAGTACGAATGTACGGCTTCCCCACTGACACAAAGCGGAGGAAGCAGGAGCAATTTCACGACCAACAGCAAAAAAAAATATGATTTATATACAAACACTGCATTTGCACTTTTTCACAAAACGAAAACCACACCATTGGGAAAGCTTAACGTTTTGTTTAATACAAAAAAACAGGGAAAGGCTTGAAACACACTGAGAGTTGAGACTCAGGGTGCAGGGTGAGGGTCTCAGTGCAGGTATTCAGGCTCCATTGAACCCCCCTCTGGTTCTTGTGCTGAAAGAGGGAGTAACAGACAGGAGAAAGGGTTATACACACCTATATAGCACACCTATTGGATGGGAAATTGCCTTGGGGAGATAAGGTGTGGTCTCTGTTCCCAACTGAAGTTATGGAACTTTATTATTTGTGAGTTTAACAAAGTATGACAAATGGCATCAGTAACAGATGTGATATGAATTTCTATAAAGTTGTCTCACATTCTTGGTCATATTTTATATACAGTATGTAATGAGTATAACATGTCCAGTAAGTATAAAGTGTTTCCTAATACTGTGTATTCAACCACTATGGAATATGTGGGCAGACAAAACTGAGTTGTTCTGTGTGTGAAGTAACCTCAAGTCACTCCGCAGGCACATTTTGATGCAGACCAGTTTGTCAAGACAAAAAAGGGCAAGACTAAGCTGAGAGCAGAGGCTATACCCACCATCTTCGTGCATCGCCCTGTTGTCAAAAAGAGAAGGGCCCCTGCACCACGATTCACCCCGGGACCTGTATCTACAAAGCCCATAGCTCATGATCACAGCGATAGTGTGAAAGGTGACACAGGTATAATAAGTATGAACTCTTAGTAACAAAAGTAATATTTCTTATTTTTAAGTGGTATAATATTTTAAATGTTGGAACATTTACAGTGCCATGTCTTCTACTTACATTAGCCTCAAAGATTGAGGGAAGAAGGGAAGGGATCACTGCCCTCCACCTGCCAGCACCCAGCCAGAGGAGCGCAAACAACAAAAACAAGCAAGGTGTCCCGTCGTGTACCTGGAAGTTTGGGTTGGCAAAATGGAGTAAGAGAGGGACTTGAAAAACCTTGGTGGATCTCTACTCATGTTGTTACAGTTGTCTTGGTTACAGCTCTCAAGTTTTTTTTTGTGCCATTTCCACATCTTTAGAAAATATGAAAAAATTGAAGTGAAATCAACCAATTCTCTGGAGAACAAACTTTGATTTCTCTGTCTTGTGAGTTTGCAGTCTTGCAGTTTTGCTCCTGCACCTGTAACATCACTGCCCCTCCACCTGCCATACAGTAGGTTACTAACAAGATTACTTATATAATACAGTGATAGAATACATGTTTAGTATGCTTACTTATATAAAACAGTAGTATTAAACTTACCTTGTGTTTTCACTCTCACTTAAGTCCCTCTCCCTTTGCCATCAATCCAAAATCAGCTGAGCTGCAACATTATACAGACAGGTAATAATCAACATAATCACAAGGACACAATATGGCTCTGCTAAAAACACTCACTCTTACACGCACCAAAGTTATATTTATCTAATATTTAACTCCCTCCACCCCCGCATACAATCCCGTTTAGAAGCCCCTCTTCTCTAATTCAACAACGTTGGACGAAATGACATTAAGAGAACGGAATTTACAATTAAAAGGCTGTTCAACGTGTGTTGCTAACTTGATTCGGTATCCTAGCTTAATCTGTTATCTGTAAACGTTCCCTAAATCTACTAATTTAGGGATAATCCACTGACATCCTTTAATACACATGTTCATTTTAATCAGATGTACTGACAATATCCGCAATATAAATCTTTAAACTTCTTCTTACCTTTAAAAGTCCGTCACGAACGGACTATTATGCTGCAACTCTACAGCTCTGCTAGCCTTGGCGCTAACTTCCGGGGAACGATTGAGAGGCTCCACGATCCGCCATTGCTGTAAAAAAGTGGTCCATTGGA
>JAPTMU010000028.1:480211-615211 GCA_028583405.1 Pogonophryne albipinna | reverse complement strand
TAAAGAGGGGTTCATCCCTCCCAATTCTTCAAATTCTTCTTCTATATGTTCTACTTTGTAATGCTGTTTTAATTCTATTTTGAAATGTATTTCTACTCTTTAATTTCTACTCATAAGTACCTCTCATCTTATCTTATTTGGAAGCCAACGTTTGTTAAAGCTTGACCACATTAAACCACAATAGAATCCACATTTAATTCCACATTTATTTTAATCTCTTCATCTTGTACGCTCCGAGCTGAAGGAGTTATGTCTTCCTCTTTGGAGGAGCTGCAGCTCTGGAGGAAAGGGTTATTTCTGTTGTGGTTGCATAAATGTGGATCGCCCCTAATTGTAGTGTTGGACCTAATTAAATCACCAAATCATCCAAACTACATTACTTCCATCTTGTTACCCTGTTAGCTCCCGGCCAAAGCAGATAGAGACCAGTATGAGGACAATCTTTGCTGCTGAGGTTTCATATGTATGGAAAGCCCAAGATTGCTTAGTTAGATTGGATAAAATCCCCATATAATACAAAATCTACATATTTTAATCTCTTTATCTGGTATGCTCTGAGCTAAAGAAGCTAAAGCCATTCCGTCGTCTTTGGCTGGAAAGAGAATAACACTTTTGCTGCCGCGGTTGCATAACTATGGAAAGCCCATGATTGCATGATTAGACTAAAGTAAATCACTTCATAATCCAAAATACTACCACGTAATTTATTTACATTTTCTTAAGTACACTCCAGGCTAAAGAAGAGCAAGATAAAACATCAATTTCATCCTCTTTGGCGGACAAAACGTTTAATTTGGTCTGCCTTGGTTGCATGAACATGGAAAGCCATACTTGCTTAGTAAGACTGAATAAATCACCATAAAATCCAATCCAATTGCTTCTATCTTGTTATCTCGAACGCTCCGGGCTAAAGTCACTGTGTCCTGTTCAGAGGAGCTGGAGAGAAAATAAAAATTCTTGCTATAAATATACAGCTAGCCATTAATTACTAAACCTAGACCAACTTAAACCTCCAGTCAGAAACACACAAAGAAGAAGACGATGATGTCATGCTATGAGATTGAAGCTAAAGCTAACAGGTACAATAGTTGCAGATGTACGAGGTGTGGACCCAAAGCACGGTTTAAAGCACAGAAAGAGTCTTTACTTAAGGTTTTGATACAAGATACAAAATACTGTGTTTCTCAAGCTAACCTAATAGTAACTAGAAAAATACTCAATAACTACCTGATCTAACTAAAACTATGAACATGGACTATGACTGTAACTTTAACTTGACGATGAATTACGAAAACGCTGGAGAGCTCGGCATGAAACACAAGAGGCAACGAGACAGAGAATGACTTGTTATATATATTTATATATTTATAATGACATCACCAGATGCTCACAATAATCACGTGACCAAGAATCACAGATGAAATGAACTTTAATAAAAAGTGTTTTTGATTCTCTCGTCAGCGTTTTGCAGCGTTGCGCGTCACGGCTTCAGCGAACTGCTCGCAGTGGAGCTGTCCGTCAGATCCAAGTCCCGCCTCCTGCAGCAGCTCGTCCACTGACAACACACACACAGCTGTCAATCAAACCTCAGGTATGAGAAGAAGGTGTTAATTCACATGTTTTACAAGAGAGAGTGAGAAACATTTTCCTCTCTCATCATCGTTACTCATTTGTGAAGTTTGGAGAGTTTCTCTAATCTCACTGAGCAGAATCTAATCAGCAGAGAGGAAACACCTGCGCAGCTTCACACACACACACGCACACACACACACGCACACACACACACACACACACACACACACACACACAATCTGTATCTACAGCTGGAAACACACTGACATATGTTCACCTCATTGGCAGATGTCTCACTTGCTTCCAACATAAAACATAAGAAAATAAAAACGCTGTTGAGATTTCTGTGTTAACGTAAAACCCAAACTGGAGGTTTTTTAAATTAAATTCAGTAATAAAAACTCCCCAAATTGAAATCTTAACTGTTTATAGTTTGATGCAAAACATCTAAAACTGTGTTCCTGACCCGGGATTAAGATGCAGGAACAGGTGTGTGTGTGTGTGTGTGTGTGTGTGTGTGTGTGTGTGTGTGTGTGTGTGTGTGTGTGTGTGTGTGTGTGTGTGTGTGTGTGTGTGTGTGTGTGTGTGTGAGTGTGTGTTCCTCACCCTCTCTGTGTGTGAGTCTCTCCCCCTGCCCTGTGAGTCTCCCCCTCAGCAGGGAGACCTCCATGAAGCCCCTCCTCCCCCCCTCACTCCTCCTCAGAGCCTCCAGGATCTCTCTCTGCGGCGCCTCCTGCTGCTGCTGACGGTGCATCACGCTGAGGAGGGACGAGAAGTCCAGATCTCCAGCTGCGTCTGAGAGGGAAGATATCTGGATATGATTACTGCGCTCAGGACATCACAGGAAGAATGGAAGATAATTGAGGTGAAACCAAGCCCCCAGGAAGTGCTCCGGACTCTGAGGAAGATATTCGTAGTGGCCAAACTGCGGTACTACAATTTCCGTATCAGTCCGTGACGTCACTGGGCCCAGAAATACTTGTTCCCATTGACTAACATGGGGAAAGAGCAGGGGTGGTTCTAGGGGGGGGTGGGGTCCAAAGCGTTAGGACCCCCCCGAAAAAAGAAAAAAAAAAACTTTCTCCAACTTGTCGATTTAATTTTTTTAAAAGGAAATGTAATTAAAATAATCTACCCTATGCATAAACGAAACCTCAATCATAGCGAACTCTATCTACTTAGTACGACTCTATATCTATCTAACACCGCTCCCCCCCACCCCCCACAATGAATATCGACCAATCACGTTCTTGCAACGGTTTAAAAGGGGAGTGATTAGTAAAATATGCATAAATAAAAAGAAAGAATGCTAACTAGGTAACGTAAGATAAGAATAAACCAATTTAAATGATTTGTTATTGGTTGTGATCATATTCTAAAGATTTGTATTGAAAAGTAAACAGCTCCCTTTCATCTGAGTGTTGAGAGCTGTGTCCATACATTCCTTTTGCTCTCAAAGTGCAGCAGATTGATGCTTTTAACTTCAACATTTAAAAAAACATCTTCCCGGTGGTGCATGCCCTCGGACGCCCCTAGAGGATGTGAGGTCCTCCCTGGAGGAGGTGAGGTCCCCCCTAGATGATGTGAGGTCCCCCCCTAGAGGATGTGAGGTCCCCCCTAGAGGATGTGAGGTCCTCCCTGGAGGAGGTGAGGTCCCCCCTAGATGATGTGAGGTCCTCCCTAGAGGAGGTGAGGTCCCCCCTAGATGATGTGAGGTCCTCCCTAGAGGAGGTGAGGTCCCCCCTAGATGATGTGAGGTCCTCCCTAGATGATGTGACGTCCTCGCTAGAGGAGGTGAGGTCCCCCCCTAGAGGAGGTGAGGTCCCCCCTAGATGATGTGAGGTCCTCCCTAGAGGAGGTGAGGTCCTCCCTAGATGATGTGAGGTCCTCCCTAGAGGAGGTGAGGTCCCCCCTAGAGGATGTGAGGTCCTCCCTGGAGGATGTGAGGACCCCCCCCTAGAGGATGTGAGGTCCCCCCTAGAGGATGTGAGGTCCCCCCTGGAGGAGGTGAGGACCCCCTAGAGAATATGAGGTCCCCCCCTAGAGGATGTGAGGTCCCCCCCTAGAGGATGTGAGGTCCCCCCCTAAAGGATGTGAGGTCCCCCCTATAGGATGTGAGGTCCCCCCTGGAGGAGGTGAGGACCCCCTAGAAGATGTGAGGTCCCCCCTGGAGGGGGTGAGGACCCCCTAGGGGATGTGAGGTCCTCCCTAGAGGAGGTGAGGTCCCCCCTAGAGGAGGTGAGGTCCTCCCTGGAGGAGGTGAGGTCCCCCTTAGAGGATGTGAGGTCCTCCCTAGAGGAGGTGAGGTGCCCCCTAGAGGATGTGAGGTCCTCCCTAGAGGAGGTGAGGTGCCCCCTAGAGGATGTGAGGTCCTCCCTAGAGGAGGTGAGGTCCCCCCTAGAGGATGTGAGGTCCCCCCTGGAGGAGGTGAGGACCCCCTAGAAGATGTGAGGTCCCCCCTAGAGGAGGTGAGGTCCCCCCTGGAGGATATGAGGTCCACCCCCAAATAAATCAGGTTAAAATAATTAAATTGAATGCATTGTCTTTTAGTAAACACTGAAAACGGGTCCCGCAGACCCAAACTGCACACAAAGGTTAAAGGTAAGCATAAAATAATGTTCTCATAGGAAAGAACGAGACCCCGCCTCCCACACTGTATCCAGTTCTTATTAAACATCTATGGGTGAAAGGAGCACCAAGGTCATATCCTGCAAAGTCCAGATCTCCACCTGCATCTGAGAGGGACATACTGTATATCTACATCAGGGTTTCTCCAACTGTTTCAGACCAAGGACCCGGTTGTGACTTAATCACCTTCTGGTTAGAAAATAAGAAATATACAAGCTTAATCCAAAGTTGTGTTATTAAATAAAGAATCAGAATCAATCTGTTTCCAGCTGGAAGCACAGATAACCTGCACCAAGGTGTTACACCAGAACAACACCAGTTATTAGTAGCATCACGCTGAGGAGGGTCGAGACGTCCAGATCTCCAGCTGCGTCTGACAGGGGAAGATATCCAGATATTATTACTGCACTTGTTGGGGAATCATTTGAAAGGTATTCAACCTTTGGCACAGTTAATCGTTTTCTCCTTTCACTGTCTCTCTTCCCATGGCATAATACTAATAACAATAACGTATAGCACCTTTCATACACAAAGCAGCCCAAAGTGCTTTACAGAACAACAATAAACCATAACCATCCATCTTCTTCCGCTTATCCGTGGTCGGGTCGCGGGGGTAGCAGTTCCAGCAGAGAGCCCCAAACTTCCTTTTCCCTATGGACCCCCTAGGGGATGTGTTAATAAACCATAACAAATATATTAAATTAAATATTGAGAACTAGTAAAAGCAGCGACCCTAATGAAATTCCCTTGAAGTAAAGCTGACAAGAAATGAAAATGGTGTGTTGCTGCTAGCTCTCTCAGGAGCTCGGGATCATTGTTGATGCCACTTTATGAGCACACGCTGCCATGAGGTAGTGTATTGTTCAGAGACATCTAGAGGCCCTTCTTTTCTGGAACGTAGCAGGTTCCCTGGCGCACACTCTTTCCTATGGACAACAGCTGTAGTTAGATTCAGGGTCCATGTTTGTTTAGTCTCGCTGATGAAGAACGTTCATTATTACGTTCAAGGTTCAAGGTTTTTATTGGTCATACGTGCATAGTTACAGTGTAGGTTCCAACTCTCCCTGCGTCTCTCTGAGTTTCGTCTCCATTGCTCCAGAAGTTTCCATCACAGCACACAGGACATGACGGGAAACATGGAAAGGATTTGAGGTGAAAGGATATGAGGACGCTGCATCAGTGAGAGGAAATCTAATGAGTTGTTCAAACAGCAGTAAAGACAGATAACACGGAGACAGTTTAAACACAACTCATCAACCGAGAGCTGATTATAAACAGGTGTACCTGTGATGGGGGGGGGGGGGGTATTGGAGTACAAATACTGCCTTTCTGGTATCAGTACTTTACTCCTTATTTTTCTGACGACTTTGACTTCTTACATTTTAACACAAATACATGTACTTTGGAAAACTGTCCGACACCTCAGGAGGGGGAAGCAGGGAACCATCCAAGCTGTGTACAGTAAGGATGGGACGTTGTTGACCTCAACTGATGGAGTGTTGGGGCGTTGGAAGGAACACTTTGAGGAACTCCTGAACCCGACAACCCTCAGATTGAGGAGGAACAATGCGGATTCCGTCCTGGTCGTGGAACGACGGATCAGCTTTTTACTCTCGCAAGGATCCTGGAGGGGGCCTGGGAGTACGCTTATCCGGTCTACATGTGTTTTGTAGACTTGGAGAAGGCGTATGACCGAGTTCCCAGGGAGTTACTGTGGGAGGTGCTGCGGGAGTATGGGGTGAGGGGGTCTCTACTCAGGGCCATCCAATCTCTGTACTCCCAAAGCAAGAGCTGTGTCCGGGTCCTCGGCAGTAAGTCGGACCCATTTTCCGGTGAGGGTTGGCCTCCGCCAGGGCTGCGCTTTGTCACCAATCCTGTTTGTAATATACATGGATCGGATTTCGAGGCGTTAGTCATGGGGGAGGGGGTCTGCAGTTCGGTTGGACTAAGGATTGCACCACTGCTTTTTGCAGATGATGTGGTTCTAATGGCTTCATCGGTCTGCGACCTTCAGCACTCACTGGATCGGTTCGCAACCGAGTGTGAAGCGGCTGGGATGAGGATCAGCACCTCCAAATCTGAGGCCATGGTTCTCAGCAGGAAACCGATGGACTGTCCAAGTAGGGAATGAGTGCTTACCCCAAGTGAAGGAGTTCAAGTATCTCGGGGTCTTGTTCTCGAGTGAGGGAACAATGGAGCGTGAGATGGGCCGGAGAATCGGAGCAGCGGGAGCGGTACTGCAGTCGCGGTACTGCAGTCGCTTTACCGCACCGTTGTGACGAAAAGGGAGCTGAGCCAGAAGCAAAGCTCTCTGTCTACCGGGCCATTTTCGTTCCTACCCTCACCTATGGTCATGAAGGATGGGTCATGACCCAAAGAACGAGACAAGTGGCCGAGATGGGTTTTCTCCGCAGGGTGGCTGGTGTCTCCCTTAGGGATAAGGTGAGAAGTTCGGTCATCCGGGAGGGACTCGGAGTTGAACCGCTCCTCCTTCGCGTCGAAAGGAGCCAGTTGGGGTGGTTCGGGCACCTAGGGAGGTGTTCCAGGCACGTCCAGCTGGGAAGAGACCAAGGGGTAGACCTAGGACCAGGTGGAGGGATTATATCTCTTGGCTGGCCTGGGAGCGCCTTGGGACCCCCCAGTCAGAGCTGGTTGATGTCGCCAGGGGAAAGGAAGGTTTGGGGCTCTCTGCTGGAACTGCTACCTCCGAGACCCGACCACGGATAAGGGGAGAAGATGGATGGATGGATGGACATGTACTTTCTACTTCTTACATGTTGAACACAAATACCTGTACTTTCTACTTCTTACATGTTGTACACAAATACCTGTACTTTCTACTTCTTACATGTTGAACCCAAATACCTGTACTTTCTACTTCTTACATGTTGAACACAAATACCTGTACTTTCTACTTCTTACATGTTGAACCCAAATACCTGTACTTTCTACTTCTCACATGTTGAACTCAAATACCTGTACTTTCTACTTCTTAAATGTTGAACTCAAATACCTGTACTTTCTACTTCTTAAATGTTGAACTCAAATACCTGTACTTTCTACTTCTTAAATGTTGAACCCAAATACCTGTACTTTCTACTTCTTAAATGTTGAACTCAAATACCTGTACTTTCTACTTCTTACATGTTGAACCCAAATACCTGTACTTTCTACTTCTTACATGTTGAACCCAAATACCTGTACTTTCTACTTCTCACATGTCGAACCCAAATACCTTTACTTTCTACTTCTTACATGTTGAACCCAAATACCTGTACTTTCTACTTCTTACATGTTGAACCCAAATACCTGTACTTTCTACTTCTCACATGTTGAACCCAAATACCTGTACTTTCTACTTCTCTCATTTCCCAAACAGCTGGTTCCTTTAGTCTGAATGTGTGTTTGGTGGCGTGATCATTATTCTTTAGAGTCATTGCGTGCCTATTGATTTGAACACGATCCGTGTATCCATCATTTCCTGGTCTTCTCTAAAGAAGAGGGACCAATGGAAACGTTGTCATGTTGCCGTTGTTCAGCATGGAAACATTCATTAGCTAACAATGACATTATTGTTCTATTAATATAAAGGGAGGTCAGGTACTCTTTAAAACAGCTGCTAGTTATGGGTACTTTTTACTGAAGGACACTTCAAAGCCTCTTTACTTTGACTTGAGTAAAGAAGTTTAGTCAGTACTTCTACTTTCACCAGAGTATTTTTAAACTTGAGTATCTGAACTTCTACTTGAGTAAAGGATGTGTGTACTTTTGCCATCTCTGTTCCTGGGGGCGGGGCTTACGTGTTCCTCACCTGAGTGGTTCAGCAGGTGTCTCCTCACCTCAGCGGGGGTGGGGCTCGACCCGAGGCATCGCATCACTGTGATCAGATCCCCCCCCTCAATCCTGCCCCGCCGCTGACGGTCGTACAGAGAGAAACATTCCTTATACTCTGCAACACACACACAGAAACACACACACACACACACACACACACACACACACACACACACACACACACACACACACACACACACACACACACATACACACACAGACACACACACATACACACACACACACACACACACAAAGGCTGGGGTAATCTCCCTGTTTTCTGACATTAAACAAACTAAATGATGAATATATATTTGTTAAAAACAATCAAGGAGATTAAATGAGTCGCAGCTTTAATCACCAACAAACTCTTCCATAACTCAGCGAGTAATAAAACATGCCAACATGTTAAACCGCTCTGAACACGATGACTGCTCTGTCCTCAGAGACAGTGTGTCCTCATTAGGGTGGAGCTTTTGTCTTTACTCTCATCAACAGATCATCACAGAGGCTCTTTGTTAGAAACTCAATGCATATCTGCTCTGTGTGCAGGATAACGGATCACATGTGACCAGATGACATCATCAGGGCACAAAGTCACTTTATTCATTTACAATTATGTTAAAAAACAAGCCATCAGATTACTGTTAACAAAATACAGCTTACTAGCAGGATGGCAGTGTTACAATGCATTTTGAAAGATGGATAAATCATAGTTAGACCCCCTGAATGTGTTCTCTGTTGCTCTGAAAGCCCCCCCCCCCCCACGCTGGTGACTAACTGCTGAGTCTTACCGTTAATCTGCTCCTGAGTCAGGAACTTGGCCTGCGATGAAAACAGAGAAACATCGTGAGAGAAAAAACAGAACGAAGGAGAACGTAGGAAGAAAATCTATAATCCTCTCACCATGGTGGCTGCAGCGAGTGTGTGTGTGTGTGTGTGTGTGTGTGTGTGTGTGTGTGTGTGTGTGTGTGTGTGTGTGTGTGTGTGTGTGTGTGTGTGTGTGTGTGTGTGTGTGTGTGTGTGTGTGTGTGGTGTGTGTGTGTGTGTGTGTGATCTCTGGCTGCAGGGAACTGATCCCGGCTGTTGTAAGATGAGGATCGTAATGGAAGAGGATGGAGGAAACTGTGTAACATAATACACACAATACACATAATACTTAGAGTACACATAGTACACATGATACTTAGAGTACACATAGTACACATGATACTTAGAGTACACATAGTACACATAATACTTAGAGTACACATAGTACACATAATACTTAGAGTACAATGCAGCAGTTTGTCATATATTCATTTTACTCAGTGTTTTAGTTTCTTTTGTGCGACTGCTGGAGTTTAACAGCAGTTTCATTTCAGCAACATCAATATGATGATACAGTCTATTATTTTAGAAAGCATGTTTTGGGGGTTTATCCTGACGTGGGATAGAAGACATTTCACGGCTCAAAGATAAACCCAAACGCTCCATAACAAGTTGTTTCCTCAGTACTTATCCACCAGCTCCTCGTCCTCAGTAAAAAACACATCTGTAGGAACCAATTAACACTGTGGGTATAAAGGTAGGAACCAAACAAGCACCTTGGCCATAAACTACATGTCCCACAATGCCTCTCGTTTTGTGACATGCTCACTGAAGAAACTTGCAATTATTTGCCCTGGACTTCTGCTTTCAGACGTAGTTAGTTACTAAGTTATTGTCCTATCCGATAATAATCCAATTCAGAGGCAATAATGTAATATAATACATTATTTTATATATATTATATATTTATATATGTATGTACCACCGGCCCTTTGAGTGCAACCATAATGCTAATGTGGCCCGTGATGAAATTGAGTTTGACCCCCCTGCTCTACAACATCTTAATGATGCGTTCAGGGACCACAGAGACCAACAGATCAACATCAAACCTTTAAACCCTGATAGAAACACAAAGCAGGTCCGTGCCTCGTCGAGAACACACCGTTAGTTCAGGTGAACTCTTCCACAGCAGCTCATCACATTTCATTAGTCCAGTTTGATGCAGGCCAGCAGGGATGTGCATGTGTTTGAATAACAAACCTGTACAGAAAGCAGCAGAAACACACCTGCTGAAGGTCAATGGGAACCAGGGAACAGTGTTAACGTGATGAAAGTCATGGGATTTATTGTTCATATGAAGGTTTAATATCATATTCTGAACAGAAAGACTGAAAGGGGATCTTTAAGAACACATACATAAAAACATGTGTTGACATTAACCTCGCAAATCACACACAATGAAATAATTCATCCTCCTGCCAGCATAATGAGAAATATGTCTAAACGTCTCCAGAGTTAATGCACTAACTCTGCAGAGACTTCACATGTTGCTGGACCTTTACACCATGTACACAAACTGGAAGGTATTTATCTGATTCCTGACCCCTTTGAAACATTTATCCAGAGGAAATCATTATTTGTTCTTAAAACTTTATCACAAAATCAATATCCTATCTTTCTATTTTAGAAGTTTAATTTAAACCTTAACTTAAACTTTAGGGAATACCTTAAAGGTGACCTATCATGTAAAATGCACTTTTGTATGTCTTTTATACATGAATATGTGTCCCCGGTGTGTCAGAAAACACAACCCTCTCTCTTTTCCTCCGTACCCAAATCTCTAAAAACGGGGCTGCAACGGATCTGATACAGATTTGAAAATTCTCTGACGTCAGGAACGAGGAGCTCCGCCTATATGGCCAACTCTCCACCAATCAGGGAAATGAGAGGTTGGGCCACGGCCGGCCATTGTCGCTCGAAAGCGCTGGAGACGCTGTAGTACATATGCCAGGCCTGTAAGTGGCGCTGTAGTCTGCCACAAAAGCAGCGAAGAAGACTTCTCACAGAATAGAGTGGTGAAGTCACGCCCATCTACTTCCGGTCCATGGGACCTTATTTCGGAAAAATTATGTATTGAAGTCAATGGAGAGAGAAAACGTATCTTTCGATCCCGTTTGAATTGTGCCATGAATTACACATATGATGTTTGTCAATCTTAAAAAATCATTTCCATGTCAAAAAAGTCACAGTTTGTCGTAAAACTGTTGAAATATAAGACTGAAAAATACGCAACTAGAAAGACTACAAATCCCAGAGTCGCGTAAGTGATGTCACAACTGTTTTCCTCCACTAAGAGATAGCTAAGATCAGCTATAGATAGAATCTATCTATATGGCGCTGGCTAAGATCAGATAACTTTAACAAGATGCCTGTGTACTTAGTACCAGGTTGTTATCATACCAGCAATGGGTCTTGCTCGTTCTTTCGCTTCCCGTCTGATGAAAGGACCAGGAGTGGCTGGATCAAGTTAGCTACCTAGCTAGTAGCTAGCACGTTAGTTAGCATTACAGCCTTGTCATTTTTATTAGCCTTAACATGAAGTAACATCAAGTAACCCAACATGTTAAACAGTAAGAGTAGTAGTCATATTTCGTGAACCCTTTGAAGAGTACTGTCACCGGTGTGATCATTCTATAATACACCATTTAAGCCCGGGGGAGAAATGCTAACGCTAACGCTACATTAGCATCTGCGATCTGTTCTACTTCACGCTATCTGCACAAATGGTTGACATTAAACATTAAAAAGACCAGGCAGTTCAGAGAGAATCAAAGGCAGGCAGCTCTGCATGACGTTCTTCTGGACGTGGTGATAGTGAGGGAAGTTAATCCCTTGTTTAGCAAGACAGTAGTCGTTCATTGAGCGTTTCACACAAACAAATGTGTTACTTCACAGTTTTACGACACATTTTTTTTTTTTTACTGGCAAAATGATCTTTTACATTGACAAACATCATATGTGACCCGCTCTATCGAAATCAGTCGGAAGTCGCAACGGCTCATTTCAAAATAAACGTGGATTGTCCCACTCTTGACCTGACGATCAACATCGGCACCTCTGTTGTTTCCCCGACTCAGACTGCAAGGAATCTGGGTGTGACCCTAGATAACAACCTGTCCTTCACTGCAAACATCGCTGCTACAACCCGCTGCTGCAGATACACGCTTTACAACATCAGGAGGATACGTCCCCAGCTGACCCAGAAAGCCACGCAGGTTCTGGTCCAGGCTCTCGTCACCTCACGCCTAGACTACTGCAACTCCCTCCTGGCTGGTCTACCTGCATGTGCCATCCGACCTCTGCAGCTCATCCAGAATGCAGCGGCTCGTCTGGTCTTCAACCTTCCTAAATGTTCCCACACCACTCCGCTCCTCGGCTCCCTCCACTGGCTTCCAGTAACTGCTAGAATCCACTTCAAGACAATGGTACTTGCGTACCATGCTGTGAATGGATCTGGCCCTTCCTACATCCAGGACATGGTTAAACCGTACACCCCAGCACGTGCACTCCGCTCTGCATCAGCCAAATGACTCGCTGCACCCTCGCTGCCAAGGGGACCCAAGTTCCCATCAGCAAAAACACGTGGTTTGCTATCCTGGCTCCAAGATGGTGAATGAGCTCCCCATTGACATCAGGACAGCAGAAAGCTTACACACCTTCCAGACTGAAAAACTCATCTCTTTCGACTCCACTTCGAGCGATAGAACTATTAACAAAGCACTTATATACTAATAAAGGACTGGCTTACCTAAAGCCAGTTGAGTAGCACTTGAAATGTTTGGCTCAATGAAGCCTGATGTACTTATTATTCTGTTTTCTTCAAGGTTGTGTCTTCCTGGTCGAACGCACTTATTGTAAGTCGCTTTGGATAAAAGCGTGAGCTAAATGCAATGTAATGTAATGGAATGGAATTTGCGTAAAAAAACATTTTTTCGGGGTTTGGGTGTTTTGTTTGATTTTAAACAAACAAAGTCTTGGCTTTCAGAATATGAAACTTTTATTTCCAAAATCACACGATAAATACATTTTTGAAGCTTGTAAAGGAAAGAAGAGGCACCTCTCACTCGCAATCTGCTGTTCCTCAGCGCCGCCCCCCCTCCCTCCGGCTGACATTATGAATGTAAGGTGTAATCATAGATAACACGGCAGGGTCCGTTACAGCTTGTTTTCATCTGATTTCAAATAAACAAAGTCTTGGCTTTCAGAATATTAAACTTGTTTCGGCAAATTCAGATGATAAATACAGCTTTGAAGCTTCGGCATAATTACAAGCGGAGAACGGAGTAACTTGACGTCACAGCAGGCAAAACAACAGCCGGTGTTTCTCCTGAGTGTTTTCCCCGGGAAACAAAGGCAATACACACAAACGCAAAAATACACAAACAAACACACACACACGCGCGAGCTTCCCCCAAACCAGTAATCCAAACTGAAATATCTTCCCTCCGTAGTATTTTGATCATTTGCTCCGCTAACCAATCAGATCGATGGATTCCAGAGAAGAGGAAACTTTGAAGGCCTTTTTCTCAAAATGATGACTCGGTGACAGTCATTATATAATGTGACATATTTCACTTAATATTTGGAGAACAACAACAATCCTGATATCATCAGAAAGCTAGGACTCTCCTCTTTCCAGCAGTGTATACAACTCAAAATGTGTCTTCGGGTCAATGCGACGATGGAGCAGGTCACATATCTGTAATTCGTGGCACAATTCAAACGGGATGGAAAGATAATCTTTCTCTCTCCATTGACTTCAATACATCATTTTTCAGAAATAAGGTCCCATGGAGCTCCACTGGAAGGGGAGGGACTTCGCCACTTTATCAGCCCCTGCAAAAACAGGGCTGGAAAAGAGCAAGAGCGAAACGAGGCGTGGCTAAAATGCATGATCTGTTTGGTATTTTAAACAAAAACTTCACAGCCATGTTTTATATAGGTATGGCCCGACAATATATGTTTCAAATATAGCATGATGGGTCCACTTGAAGTAAAGGTCATTGGTGCAATAATATATTACATCAGGATTTACAGAGGGCAGGAGTTGGGACTGAGACGCAGTAAAAGAGAAAGCAAGTATAATGCAAGCTTTTAATTAAATACATCTGAAACAAAAGCTCCCAAAACCACCGAGGGGCGAAAGGCAATCAACGAGTACGAAAACAGCTGAATGAACAAAGCGGGGTGACGAGGAGAAAACAGGTAGCCAGAAACAGAACGTGTGTGTGTGTGTGTGTGTGTGTGTGTGTGTGTGTGTGTGTGTGTGTGTGTGTGTGTGTGTCTCTTGTTAGGTGTGTGTGTGTCTCTTGTTAGGTGTGTGTGTGTGTGTGTGTGTGTGTGTGTGTCTCTTGTTAGGTGTGTGTATGTGTGTGTGTCTTGTTAGGTGTGTGTGTGTGTGTGTGTGTGTGTGTGTGTGTGTGTGTGTGTCTTGTTAGGTGTGTGTGACTTGTTAGGTGTGTGTGTGTGTATGTCTCTTGTTAGGTGTGTGTGTGTGTGTGTGTGTCTTGTTAGGTGTGTGTGTGTGTATGTCTCTTGTTAGGTGTGTGTGTGTGTCTTGTTAGGTGTGTGTGTGTGTGTGTGTGTGTCTTGTTAGGTGTGTGTGTGTGTATGTCTCTTGTTAGGTGTGTGTGTGTGTCTTGTTAGGTGTGTGTCTCTTGTTAGGTGTGTGTTGTGTGTGTCTCTTGTTAGGTGTGTGTGTGTGTCTTGTTAGGTGTGTGTGTGTGTCTTGTTAGGTGTGTGTTGTGTGTGCAGTGTGTAGACGGCGCGAGGCTGGGGGATGTAGATGAGTCCGCGGTGTTTCCTCCTCAGAACGCCATCGCTCCACAGACAGGAAACCCAGAGCAGGAGCAGGAGCAGAGCTGCAGAGAAACTGCACACACACACACACACACACACACACACACACACACACACACACACACACACACACACACACACACACACACACACACACACACACACACACACACACACACACACACACACACACACACACACACACACACACACACACACACACACACACACACACACACACACACACACACACACACACTTCCGCCTTAATACTGTGATTGTACCTTAAAGTTAACAAGCATTTAGAAACAGAGAAAAGGAGCTCCTCAGTGGTTTGAGTTGAATCGGCGCAACATGAACTGGTCTCCTTTGTTTACTTCTGTGACATAGTGACATCACTATGAAACCCTCTCTGTGAGTCTCTTGACACACCGGGGACACATGTTTATTAAAGACATCAAAAAGTGCATTTTGCGTGACAGGAGACCTTGAAGCGCACCTGTAGAGCATGAAGAGGCCGTTGGCGTCTGGCACTAAGCCCCGCCTCCTCTGGTGCATCACGCTGGCCGTCATGGCGAAGAAGGTGAAGATGAAGAGGATGAAGGTCTGACCCTCAGCCATCAGGAACCTGAGAGGAGTCAGCGATGAGAAACACCTGAGAGCCAGCTGATCAATTATTACTAACACACACACACACACACACACACACACACACACACACACACACACACACACACACACACACACACACACACACACACACACACACACACACACACACACACACACACACACACACACACACACACACACACACACACACACAATGACAGAAACAGGACAGACATCTAATAAATGTCTTTAAATTAATTGTATTTATGTGCGGGGGGGTTTGGTGACATTAAACGGCACAATGTAATTGACAGTTGTTCAACTTTATAATCCGGTCCCAGATGTGTGCGTCACTTTTTAGTGTCCCCTGGTCTCCCAGCTGTGTGCGTCACTCTTTAGTGTCCCCTGGTCTCCCAGCTGTGTGCGTCACTCTTTAGTGTCCCCTGGTCTCCCAGCTGTGTGCGTCACTCTTTAGTGTCCCCTGGTCTCCCAGCTGTGTGCGTCACTCTTTAGTGTCCCCTGGTCTCCCAGCTGTGTGCGTCACTCCTTTAGTGTCCCCTGGTCTCCCAGCTGTGTGCGTCACTCTTTAGTGTCCCCTGGTCTCCCAGGCTGTGTGCGTCACTCTTTAGTGTCCCCTGGTCTCCCAGCTGTGTGCGTCACTCTTTAGTGTCCCCTGGTCTCCCAGCTGTGTGCGTCACTCTTTAGTGTCCCCTGGTCTCCCAGCTGTGTGCGTCACTCTTTAGTGTCCCCTGGTCTCCCAGCTGTGTGCGTCACTCTTTAGTGTCCCCTGGTCTCCCAGCTGTGTGCGTCACTCTTTAGTGTCCCCTGGTCTCCCAGCTGTGTGCGTCACTCTTTAGTGTCCCCTGGTCTCCCAGCTGTGTGCGTCACTCTTTAGTGTCCCCTGGTCTCCCAGCTGTGTGCGTCACTCTTTAGTGTCCCTGGTCTCCCAGCTGTGTGCGTCACTCTTTAGTGTCCCCTGGTCTCCCAGCTGTGTGCGTCACTCTTTAGTGTCCCCTGGTCTCCCAGCTGTGTGCGTCACTCTTTAGTGTCCCCTGGTCTCCCAGCTGTGTGCGTCACCTCTTTAGTGTCCCCTGGTCTCCCAGCTGTGTGCGTCACTCTTTAGTGTCCCCTGGTCTCCCAGCTGTGTGCGTCACTCTTTAGTGTCCCCTGGTCTCCCAGCTGTGTGCGTCACTCTTTAGTGTCCCCTGGTCTCCCAGCTGTGTGCGTCACTCTTTAGTGTCCCCTGGTCTCCCAGCTGTGTGCGTCACTCTTTAGTGTCCCCTGGTCTCCCAGCTGTGTGCGTCACTCTTTAGTGTCCCCTGGTCTCCCAGCTGTGTGCGTCACTCTTTAGTGTCCCCTGGTCTCCCAGCTGTGTGCGTCACTCTTTAGTGTCCCCTGGTCTCCCAGCTGTGTGCGTCACTCTTTAGTGTCCCCTGGTCTCCCAGCTGTGTGCGTCACTCTTTAGTGTCCCCTGGTCTCCCAGCTGTGTGCGTCACTCTTTAGTGTCCCCTGGTCTCCCAGCTGTGTGCGTCACTCTTTAGTGTCCCCTGGTCTCCCAGCTGTGTGCGTCACTCTTTAGTGTCCCCTGGTCTCCCAGCTGTGTGCGTCACTCTTTAGTGTCCCCTGGTCTCCCAGCTGTGTGCGTCACTCTTTAGTGTCCCCTGGTCTCCCAGCTGTGTGCGTCACTCTTTAGTGTCCCCTGGTCTCCCAGCTGTGTGCGTCACTCTTTAGTGTCCCCTGGTCTCCCAGCTGTGTGCGTCACTCTTTAGTGTCCCCTGGTCTCCCAGCTGTGTGCGTCACTCTTTAGTGTCCCCTGGTCTCCCAGCTGTGTGCGTCACTCTTTAGTGTCCCCTGGTCTCCCAGCTGTGTGCGTCACTCTTTAGTGTCCCCTGGTCTCCCAGCTGTGTGCGTCACTCTTTAGTGTCCCATGGTCTCCCAGCTGTGTGCGTCACTCTTTAGTGTCCCCTGGTCTCCCAGCTGTGTGCGTCACTCTTTAGTGTCCCCTGGTCTCCCAGCTGTGTGCGTCACTCTTTAGTGTCCCCTGGTCTCCCAGCTGTGTGCGTCACTCTTTAGTGTCCCCTGGTCTCCCGGCTGTGTGCGTCACTCTTTAGTGTCCCCTGGTCTCCCGGCTGTGTGCGTCACTCTTTAGTGTCCCCTGGTCTCCCAGCTGTGTGCGTCACTCTTTAGTGTCCCCTGGTCTCCCAGCTGTGTGCGTCACTCTTTAGTGTCCCCTGGTCTCCCAGATGTGTGCGTCACTTTTAGTGTCCCCTGGTCTCCCAGCTGTGTGCGTCACTCTTTAGTGTCCCCTGGTCTCCCAGCTGTGTGCGTCACTCTTTAGTGTCCCCTGGTACTCCCAGCTGTGTGCGTCACTCTTTAGTGTCCCCTGGTCTCCCAGCTGTGTGCGTCACTCTTTAGTGTCCCCTGGTCTCCCAGCTGTGTGCGTCACTCTTTAGTGTCCCCTGGTCTCCCAGCTGTGTGCGTCACTCTTTAGTGTCCCCTGGTCTCCCAGCTGTGTGCGTCACTCTTTAGTGTCCCCTGGTCTCCCAGCTGTGTGCGTCACTCTTTAGTGTCCCCTGGTCTCCCAGCTGTGTGCGTCACTCTTTAGTGTCCCCTGGTCTCCCAGCTGTGTGCGTCACTCTTTAGTGTCCCCTGGTCTCCCAGCTGTGTGCGTCACCCTTTAGTGTCCCCTGGTCTCCCAGCTGTGTGCGTCACTCTTTAGTGTCCCCTGGTCTCCCAGGCTGTGTGCGTCACTCTTTAGTGTCCCCTGGTCTCCCAGCTGTGTGCGTCACTCTTTAGTGTCCCCTGGTCTCCCAGCTGTGTGCGTCACTCTTTAGTGTCCCCTGGTCTCCCAGCTGTGTGCGTCACTCTTTAGTGTCCCCTGGTCTCCCAGCTGTGTGCGTCACTCTTTAGTGTCCCCTGGTCTCCCAGCTGTGTGCGTCACCTTTAGTGTCCCCTGGTCTCCCAGCTGTGTGCGTCACTCTTTAGTGTCCCCTGGTCTCCCAGCTGTGTGCGTCACTCTTTAGTGTCCCTGGTCTCCCGGCTGTGTGCGTCACTCTTTAGTGTCCCCTGGTCTCCCAGCTGTGTGCGTCACTCTTTAGTGTCCCCTGGTCTCCCAGCTGTGTGCGTCACTCTTTAGTGTCCCCTGGTCTCCAGCTGTGTGCGTCACTCTTTAGTGTCCCCTGGTCTCCAGCTGTGTGCGTCACTCTTTAGTGTCCCCTGGTCTCCAGCTGTGTGCGTCACTCTTTAGTGTCCCCTGGTCTCCAGCTGTGCAGCGTTTCGTATTTGCAGCGTTTAAAAGAAGACATGTTATAAAAGCAAAATAACAAAAAATCTCAAATTAATTTTAATTACAGTCTCACCAGTAGTAAGTAGCGCTCGGTAAAAGCAGCATCCAGGCTGTCGGCGGCATCTTGTCCTCCTGTGTCCTGTGATGGAAACAACCACTGAAGAAGAGGAAGAGGGCGAGGAAGAAGGGAACACACCTGCAGGACACAGATAAAGGACAGAAGGAATAATCAGAGGAAAGAAAAATGCTGCACGGCTTACAGTATATTGATTCAATTCAAATTCAATTCAAATTCAATTCAAAACCTTTATTTATCCAGGTAAAATCCCATTGAGATCAATGATCTCTTTTTCAAGGGAGACCTGCAGCAGTAGGTTCCACAAGAAGACATAAAAACATAAACAACAGAACAACAAAAGGACATCATACAGCAAAATGTACAGGGATTACAATTTACATATCTAACCACATGTACAGGTACCAACAGCATCTGATTGGTTAGCATCCAACAGAGCTTTAAAAACATGTAGTGGTACTAGCTTGGTAATTTTCCATTCTTTTTGCAGACTGTTCCAAGTTAGTGGAGCTGCACATCTAAAAGCTTTCTTCCCTAAGACAGTCCTAGCACTTGGCACATTTAATAAAACCACAGCATGCGATCTCAGACAATAAGTACTTTCAATTCGCAGAGAGATCAGGGAGCAGATATAAGATGGTAGTTTATCCAACATGGCTTTGTAAATGAAAAAGTACCAGTGACTGAGCCTCCGTACAGGAAGTGATGGCATAACCGCCTTGGCATACAGGGTACAGTGATGCGTAAGTGCTTTACAGTTTGTCACAAATCTCAGTGCACTGTGATACGCAGCATCTAACTTGCTCAGGTAATTGGCAGGTGCATTCATATACATCAGATCACCATAGTCCAGCACAGGTCAAAAGGTCACAGAGCCTTTTCCTGGCCTCAAGCGAGAAACAGGACTTGTTCCTGTAGAAGAAACCTAGCCTAACCCTCAGCTTTTTAAGCAGGTTATTTACATGAAGTTTAAAAGTGAGACAATCATCAAGCCAGATACCAAGGTATTTATAACAGGTAACCACTTCAAGATTTATTCCTTGCGTAGTTACAATATCTAAAACAGGCTCTGGTGTCTTTTTAGCTTTAGGAAAGAGCATTACCTTGGTTTTATCCACATTTAAAAGAAGCTTTAGTTCAGAGAGCTGAGTCTGAATAATGTTAAAAACAGCCTGTAATTTAACACCAGCCTCCTGAATGGAGGGACCTGCACAGTACATCACGGTATCATCCGCATAGAACTGTAAAGTAGCTTCATCCACATTTTCACCTAAACTATTAATATAGATAGAGAATAAAAGTGGACCTAAAACAGAACCTTGAGGAACACCATTAGCAATGTTTAACCACTCAGAAGACAGCCCATCAAAATGAACACATTGGGACCTTTCAGAGAGGTAGTTCACAAACCACCCACTGCATGGCTGGATATGCCAATACTGAGTAGCCTCTGCTTTAAGATGAGATGATCGACGGTGTCAAACGCTTTGGATAGGTCAACAAATAGAGCTGCACAACTCTGCTTATTATCTAAGATACTCTCCACATCATTCATCACTTTCATTGTGGCAGTGATGGTGCTGTGTTGCTTTCTGAAGCCTGACTGATGTTTAGACAGGATGTCATTGTTACATAAAAACTCCTTTACCTGTTCACTCACTAAGCGTTCAAGAACCTTAGCCAGAACTGACCATTTAGAGATGGGTCTATAGTTATTTAATAAGGTGGCCTCCCCTCCTTTTAGCAAAGGCAGGACATACGCTGACTTCCATACTTTTGGGATTTTGTTCGTGCTGAGGGAGAGGTTAAAAAGAGTAGTGAGAGGTGGAGCAATAAAATCTGCAGCTATCTTTAAAAAGAAAGGTTCTACGTTGTCCGGACCAGCCGGCTTTTTAGGATCTAACTTGGTTAAGACTTCACGAACAACATCAACAGTAACAGGAGTAAAACTGAAAGGGTTTTCCAGACCACATTGTTCAGAGTCACGGATTGGGGTGTTCACAGAAGCAGAGTTAGAAACAGAATGAAACAGAGAGCCACAGGACACAAAATGCTCATTAAAACAATTTAGTATTGTGGCCCTTTCCGATATAGAGCCAGATGATTGATGGATCTGCATGTGAAACATCATTAATCACAGACTGTGGGTAAAGTCCTCATAAAAGTAAGGTCTGAATAGAGAGGGAAGAGTGAGGCAAGCAGTGCATGACATTTGTAATTGTAAATGACAATGCTGTATATCAGTATGTAGTGTCTCTACTTTAAAGAGTCCTCTCCTGCTGGTGTTCAGGTGCATATCAGTATGTAGTGTCTCTACTTTAAAGAGTCCTCTGCTGCTGATGTTCAGGTGTATATCAGTATGTAGTGTCTCTACTTTAAAGAGTCCTCTCCTGCTGATGTTCAGGTGTATATCAGTATGTAGTGTCTCTACTTTAAAGAGTCCTCTCCTGCTGATGTTCAGGTGTATATCAGTATGTAGTGTCTCTACTTTAAAGAGTCCTCTCCTGCTGATGTTCAGGTGTATATCAGTATGTAGTGTCTCTACTTTAAAGAGTCCTCTCCTGCTGATGTTCAGGTGTATATCAGTATGTAGTGTCTCTACTTTAAAGAGTCCTCTCCTGCTGATGTTCAGGTGTATATCAGTATGTAGTGTCTCTACTTTAAAGAGTCCTCTCCTGATGATGTTCAGGTGTATATCAGTATGTAGTGTCTCTACTTTAAAGAGTCCTCTCCTGCTGATGTTCAGGTGTATATCAGTATGTAGTGTCTCTACTTTAAAGAGTCCTCTCCTGCTGATGTTCAGGTGTATATCAGTATGTAGTGTCTCTACTTTAAAGAGTCCTCTCCTGCTGATGTTCAGGTGTATATCAGTATGTAGTGTCTCTACTTTAAAGAGTCCTC
Organism: Pogonophryne albipinna; assembly: GCA_028583405.1. Taxonomy (NCBI): domain Eukaryota; kingdom Metazoa; phylum Chordata; class Actinopteri; order Perciformes; family Artedidraconidae; genus Pogonophryne; species Pogonophryne albipinna. The sequence goes on along the minus strand of JAPTMU010000028.1, from coordinate 593,633 downwards.
TCCTGCTGATGTTCAGGTGTATATCAGTATGTAGTGTCTCTACTTTAAAGAGTCCTCTCCTGCTGATGTTCAGGTGTATATCAGTATGTAGTGTCTCTACTTTAAAGAGTCCTCTCCTGATGATGTTCAGGTGTATATCAGTATGTAGTGTCTCTACTTTAAAGAGTCCTCTCCTGCTGATGTTCAGGTGTATATCAGTATGTAGTGTCTCTACTTTAAAGAGTCCTCTCCTGCTGATGTTCAGGTGTATATCAGTATGTAGTGTCTCTACTTTAAAGAGTCCTCTCCTGCTGATGTTCAGGTGTATATCAGTATGTAGTGTCTCTACTTTAAAGAGTCCTCTCCTGATGATGTTCAGGTGTATATCAGTATGTAGTGTCTCTACTTTAAAGAGTCCTCTCCTGCTGATGTTCAGGTGTATATCAGTATGTAGTGTCTCTACTTTAAAGAGTCCTCTCCTGCTGATGTTCAGGTGTATATCAGTATGTAGTGTCTCTACTTTAAAGAGTCCTCTCCTGCTGATGTTCAGGTGTATATCAGTATGTAGTGTCTCTACTTTAAAGAGTCCTCTCCTGCTGATGTTCAGGTGTATATCAGTATGTAGTGTCTCTACTTTAAAGAGTCCTCTCCTGCTGATGTTCAGGTGTATATCAGTATGTAGTGTCTCTACTTTAAAGAGTCCTCTCCTGATGATGTTCAGGTGTATATCAGTATGTAGTGTCTCTACTTTAAAGAGTCCTCTCCTGCTGATGTTCAGGTGTATATCAGTATGTAGTGTCTCTACTTTAAAGAGTCCTCTCCTGATGATGTTCAGGTGTATATCAGTATGTAGTGTCTCTACTTTAAAGAGTCCTCTCCTGATGATGTTCAGGTGTATATCAGTATGTAGTGTCTCTACTTAAAGAGTCCTCTCCTGCTGATGTTCAGGTGTATATCAGTATGTAGTGTCTCTACATTAAAGAGTCCTCTCCTGCTGATGTTCAGGTGTATATCAGTATGTAGTGTCTCTACTTTAAAGAGTCCTCTCCTGCTGATGTTCAGGTGTATATCAGTATGTAGTGTCTCTACTTTAAAGAGTCCTCTCCTGCTGATGTTCAGGTGTATATCAGTATGTAGTGACTCTACTTTAAAGAGTCCTCTCCTGCTGATGTTCAGGTGTATATCAGTATGTAGTGTCTCTACTTTAAAGAGTCCTCTCCTGATGATGTTCAGGTGTATATCAGTATGTAGTGTCTCTACTTTAAAGAGTCCTCTCCTGCTGATGTTCAGGTGTATATCAGTATGTAGTGTCTCTACTTTAAAGAGTCCTCTCCTGCTGATGTTCAGGTGTATATCAGTATGTAGTGTCTCTACTTTAAAGAGTCCTCTCCTGCTGATGTTCAGGTGTATATCAGTATGTAGTGTCCTCTACTTTAAAGAGTCCTCTCCTGCTGATGTTCAGGTGTATATCAGTATGTAGTGTCTCTACTTTAAAGAGTCCTCTCCTGCTGATGTTCAGGTGTATATCAGTATGTAGTGTCTCTACTTTAAAGAGTCCTCTCCTGATGATGTTCAGGTGTATATCAGTATGTAGTGTCTCTACTTTAAAGAGTCCTCTCCTGCTGATGTTCAGGTGTATATCAGTATGTAGTGTCTCTACTTTAAAGAGTCCTCTCCTGCTGATGTTCAGGTGTATATCAGTATGTAGTGTCTCTACTTTAAAGAGTCCTCTCCTGATGATGTTCAGGTGTATATCAGTATGTAGTGTCTCTACTTTAAAGAGTCCTCTCCTGCTGATGTTCAGGTGTATATCAGTATGTAGTGTCTCTACTTAAAGAGTCCTCTCCTGCTGATGTTCAGGTGTATATCAGTATGTAGTGTCTCTACTTTAAAGAGTCCTCTCCTGCTGATGTTCAGGTGTATATCAGTATGTAGTGTCTCTACTTTAAAGAGTCCTCTCCTGCTGATGTTCAGGTGTATATCAGTATGTAGTGTCTCTACTTTAAAGAGTCCTCTCCTGCTGATGTTCAGGTGTATATCAGTATGTAGTGTCTCTACTTTAAAGAGTCCTCTCCTGCTGATGTTCAGGTGTATATCAGTATGTAGTGTCTCTACTTTAAAGAGTCCTCTCCTGCTGATGTTCAGGTGTATATCAGTATGTAGTGTCTCTACTTTAAAGAGTCCTCTCCTGCTGATGTTCAGGTGTATATCAGTATGTAGTGTCTCTACTTTAAAGAGTCCTCTCCTGCTGATGTTCAGGTGTATATCAGTATGTAGTGTCTCTACTTTAAAAGAGTCCTCTCCTGATGATGTTCAGGTGTATATCAGTATGTAGTGTCTCTACTTTAAAGAGTCCTCTCCTGCTGATGTTCAGGTGTATATCAGTATGTAGTGTCTCTACTTTAAAGAGTCCTCTCCTGCTGATGTTCAGGTGTATATCAGTATGTAGTGTCTCTACTTTAAAGAGTCCTCTCCTGATGATGTTCAGGTGTATATCAGTATGTAGTGTCTCTACTTTAAAGAGTCCTCTCCTGCTGATGTTCAGGTGTATATCAGTATGTAGTGTCTCTACTTTAAAGAGTCCTCTCCTGCTGATGTTCAGGTGTAATATCAGTATGTAGTGTCTCTACTTTAAAGAGTCCTCTCCTGCTGATGTTCAGGTGTATATCAGTATGTAGTGTCTCTACTTTAAAGAGTCCTCTCCTGCTGATGTTCAGGTGTATATCAGTATGTAGTGACTCTACTTTAAAGAGTCCTCTCCTGCTGATGTTCAGGTGTATATCAGTATGTAGTGTCTCTACTTTAAAGAGTCCTCTCCTGCTGATGTTCAGGTGTATATCAGTATGTAGTGTCTCTACTTTAAAGAGTCCTCTCCTGCTGATGTTCAGGTGTATATCAGTATGTAGTGTCTCTACTTTAAAGAGTCCTCTCCTGCTGATGTTCAGGTGTATATCAGTATGTAGTGACTCTACTTTAAAGAGTCTTCTCCTGCTGATGTTCAGGTGTATATCAGTATGTAGTGTCTCTACTTTAAAGAGTCCTCTCCTGCTGATGTTCAGGTGTATATCAGTATGTAGTGTCTCTACTTTAAAGAGTCCTCTCCTGCTGATGTTCAGGTGTATATCAGTATGTAGTGACTCTACTTTAAAGAGTCCTCTCCTGCTGATGTTCAGGTGTATATCAGTATGTAGTGTCTCTACTTTAAAGAGTCCTCTCCTGCTGATGTTCAGGTGTATATCAGTATGTAGTGTCTCTACTTTAAAGAGTCCTCTCCTGATGATGTTCAGGTGTATATCAGTATGTAGTGTCTCTACTTTAAAGAGTCCTCTCCTGCTGATGTTCAGGTGTATATCAGTATGTAGTGTCTCTACTTTAAAGAGTCCTCTCCTGCTGATGTTCAGGTGTATATCAGTATGTAGTGTCTCTACTTTAAAGAGTCCTCTCCTGATGATGTTCAGGTGTATATCAGTATGTAGTGTCTCTACTTTAAAGAGTCCTCTCCTGCTGATGTTCAGGTGTATATCAGTATGTAGTGTCTCTACTCTAAAGAGTCCTCTCCTGCTGATGTTCAGGTGTATATCAGTATGTAGTGTCTCTACTTTAAAGAGTCCTCTCCTGCTGATGTTCAGGTGTATATCAGTATGTAGTGTCTCTACTTTAAAGAGTCCTCTCCTGCTGATGTTCAGGTGTATATCAGTATGTAGTGTCTCTACTTTAAAGAGTCCTCTCCTGCTGATGTTCAGGTGTATATCAGTATGTAGTGTCTCTACTTTAAAGAGTCCTCTCCTGCTGATGTTCAGGTGTATATCAGTATTTAGTGTCTCTACTTTAAAGAGTCCTCTCCTGCTGATGTTCAGGTGTATATCAGTATGTAGTGTCTCTACTTTAAAGAGTCCTCTCCTGCTGATGTTCAGGTGTATATCAGTATGTAGTGTCTCTACTTTAAAGAGTCCTCTCCTGCTGATGTTCAGGTGTGTATCAGTATGTAGTGTCTCTACTTTAAAGAGTCCTCTCCTGCTGATGTTCAGGTGTATATGTTGTGCACCGTCAAAAGTGTTAATAATCATGTTTCATATTTATGTGTTATTATTGCTCACTTCCTGTTTTGTTTGTTTCACGCCTCATTTCAGGTCCCTTGACTCACTTCCCTCATCAGTATCAGCCCCGCCCCTGAGTGTGTTCACCTGTGTATGGTTGTTGAGTGTTTAAAGTCCCCAGTCTCCCAGCATTCAGTGTCAGTTCGTTTTTGTCCTGTCCTCATGCCAGAGTTCTGCTCTTCAGCGTTTGCACTTTTTGATTCAAGCCTATCTTTGCTCCTGAAACTTATTATAAGTTTAGTTCCTCACGTTGTGAGCGATTTTCTGTTGTACCTTGTTCAAGCCCTTTTTGTCATCTCGTAAGAGTGATTTTCTTTTGTTACCTTTTTTGTACAAATAAAGTATATTAATTATACTTTACCTTTGGCTCCCGGGTCGTGCATTTGAGTCCTTATCCTTGTGTAACCAAGTTCATAACAGAACGAACTGACCACAATGGACTCAGCCGACCCAAAAGCTCTTCACGCCGCCCTGTCAGCCCAAGGCGTGAGGATTTTTCGTCACGAGGAACAGCTGGGATTAATCAGCCAAGGAGTGCAGGCACTGGTAGGAAACCAGGCCGAGCTCCAAGTTTCCTTCTCTGCACAGATACAACAGCTGACGGATCAGATGCAGCAGTTCATCACTCACCTTCAGACTGCTCCGCCGATGACGTCAGTCACAGCTGACCGCCTGCATGTCGCGGATCCTGTTGACGCTGTCAATCCGAGCCAGGCTGTGTCTTCCACACTACGGCTGGCTCTCCCGGAGAGGTTTTCCGGAGATTCCATAAATTGCAGAGCCTTCCTGGTGCAGTGCGACCTGCATTTCCAACACAACCCAGGCGCTTTCTCATCAGACCATGGTAAAGTGGCGTTCATCGTGTCCCATTTAACGGGAAGAGCTGCAGCCTGGGCTACTGCAGAATGGTCCAGAGACACGGAACTATGTTACTTATTACCCGACTTCACAGACACTATGAGTCGTATTTTTGACCACTCATCACCTGCAACAGAAGCCAGCCGAAGACTACTTCAGATGCGGCAGCATAAGCGCCAGGTGGTGGATTATGCTATCGAGTTTCGCACGGCAGCAGCGGACAGCGGGTGGAATATTCCGGCTCTTCGCGACGCTTTTCGGACTGGATTAGCAGATTCAATCAAGGACCAGCTGGCTCCCCTGGAGGTACCCCGGGACCTGGAATCTCTCATCGCCGTTTCCATCCGGATCGACAACCGACTTCGGGAAAGAGAGAGAGAACGTCGACACAGCCGTGACGGACATCCCAGTTTCCGGGGCTTTTTCCCACGAGCCGTTCCACCAGAGGAGGTTTTTCAGCAAGCTTACCAGCCAAGAGGAGGGCGCTGGTGAGCAAGTTTTCCACAGACTTTCCTTCTCGTCCAGTTACCAAGGTAAACATTTGTATTAATGATCAGGTCATTTCCCAAGGAGTGCTAATAGACTCAGGAGCGGACGAAAGTCTTATGGATTGGGGCATAGTCAAACAGCTTGGTATAAAAACTGTCCCTCTATCTTCTCCCATTACCGCCAGTGCTTTAGACGGACGTTTGTTGTTTACAGTCACCCACTGCACAGAACCTATCCAGATCACTGTAAATAATGACCACACTGAAGTTATGCAGTTTCACATTTTTGAATCTGCTCAGCATCCGGTTATTTTGGGTTTTCCGTGGCTAAAAATCCACAACCCACACATTGACTGGCGCTCAGGAAGGGTTAAGGAGTGGGGAGAGGATTGCATTAACAGGTGTAAACATTCACGCTCTGTTAAAGCACCAACAGACCCTAGTAGGATCGTCATTGATCACCCAGACTATCCTGACCTACAGAAGGTACCGTCATGTTATCATGATCTTAAGGAAGCATTTAACAAATCAAAAGCCATGTCGTTACCTCCTCACCGACCTTTTGATTGCCCCATTAATCTCTTACCGGGGGCTCCCATTCCCAAGGGAAAACTGTATTCGATCTCAAGGCCAGAGAGAGCGGCAATGGACGACTACATTTCCGCTTCTCTCAAATCAGGGATTATCCGTCCTTCATCTTCCCCAGCTGGAGCGGGGTTTTTCTTCGTGGGAAAAAAGGACGGTTCTCTGAGACCTTGCATAGACTACAGCCCTCTTAATGACATTACGGTAAAAAACCGCTATCCTCTGCCACTCATGTCCTCTGCTTTCGAGCTACTTCAGACTGCCAAGATTTTTACCAAGCTGGACTTAAGAAATGCTTATCACTTGGTTAGAATAAGGGAAGGGGATGAGTGGAAGACAGGATTTAATACTCAGAGCGGTCACTATGAGTACCTTGTTATGCCTTTTGGACTGTGTAATGCACCGGCTGTGTTTCAGGGTTTTGTGAATGAGGTTTTGCGGGAATTTTTGAATGTTTCTGTGTTTGTGTACCTTGATGACATTTTGATTTTCTCACCAGACTCTAAGTCCCATGTTCACCATGTCCGTCAGGTTCTGCAGAAACTACTCGAGAATCAATTATATGTCAAGGCAGAGAAGTGTGAGTTTCACGTAGAAAAGGTGGCCTTTCTAGGATATATAATCTCACCAAACCAGATGCAGATGGAACCTGCTAAAGTCAGTGCAGTTTCCAAGTGGCCAACACCAGACTCCAGGAAGAAGGTTCAGCAGTTCTTAGGGTTTGCAAACTTCTACAGAAAGTTTATAAGAAACTTCAGTTCTGTAGCTGCTCCTCTGCATGTTCTGACTTCTTCCAAAGTCCCCTTCAAGTGGACTCCCCAGGCTGACTGCGCTTTCCAGCTCCTCAGGGAGAGGTTCACCACAGCGCCGATTCTCACCATTCCGGATCCCCAGCGCCAGTTTGTGGTCGAGGTCGATGCTTCCAATGAGGGAATTGGAGGCATTTTGTCCCAAAAATCCTTGAAAGACAACAGGATACACCCATGTGCCTTCCTGTCGCGGAAGCTGACGGCGGCAGAGAAGAACTACGATGTGGGAAATAAGGAACTGTTAGCTGTAAAAGCTGCTCTGGAGGAATGGAGACACTGGTTGGAGGGGGCAGAACAGCCGTTCTTAGTTTGGACAGACCATAAGAACCTGGAGTATATCAGAAAGGCTAAACGCCTCAACTCTCGGCAGGCCAGGTGGACTCTATTTTTCAGTAGGTTCAACTTCACTCTCTCTTTCCGTCCCGGATCTCAGAATCAGAAGCCTGATGCCTTGTCTCGCCTTTTCGATCCAGAACCTTTTTCGGTAGAGCCCAAGACCATCCTTCCATTAAACCGTATGGTCGGAGCCTTTTCCTGGCAATTAGAATTGGACGTTAAACAGGCTAACGCATTAAACCCAGCACCTAGCAAAGGTCCAAACCACCTGCTCTTTGTTCCTGTGTCTCTCCACTCTAAGGTCATCCACTGGGCCCACACGTCGGTGATCTCGTGCCACCCTGGAGTTAAAAGGACTATGTACAGGATTAAGCAGCGTTTCTGGTGGCCAGCCATGAAGAAGGATGTGCAGGAATACGTAGCGGCTTGTCCGGTGTGTGCCTGCAATAAGACCTCGTCCCAGGTCAAGATGGGTTTGCTCCAACCACTGCCGATTCCTCAACGTCCCTGGTCACATATATCTATGGACTTTGTGACAGGTCTTCCCTCGTCCAGAGGCAAAACTACGGTTCTGACAGTGGTGGACCGGTTCTCCAAGATGGTTCATTTCATTCCTCTAACCAAGATCCCCTCTGCCAAGAGTACCGCAGAGGTCATGATGAACCAAATATTCAGGATCCACGGATTTCCAAATGACATTGTTTCCGACAGAGGTCCACAATTCATTTCAGCTTTCTGGAAGGAGTTTTGCAGACTCATAGGCGCTACTGTCAGCTTGTCTTCAGGTTACCACCCTCAATCAAATGGACAATCGGAGCGTCTGAATCAAGAACTGGAGACTACACTACGCTGTCTCGTGTTCCAGAACCAGACCAACTGGAGCGACCACCTCACTTGGGTGGAGTTTGCACACAATACTCTTCCCACGGCGGCCACAGGTCTCTCGCCTTTCCATTGTGCCAATGGTTATCAACCGCCGCTGTTCTCAACCGACGAAGGGGAAGTTAAGGTACCATCAGCTCACGCCTTGATTAGACGCTGTCGCCGAGTTTGGGCTGGAGCTCGCCAATCTCTGCTACGAAGTTCGGCTCGGATGAAGGATGTAGCAGACATCCACCGCAGGGCCGCTCCCAGTTACAAACCGGGTCAAAAGGTGTGGCTTTCCACCAAGGACCTACCACTTCAGGTGGCGTCCAAGAAGTTGACTCCAAGGTTTGTGGGGCCTTTTCCGGTGTCAAAAATCATCAATCCGGTATCTGTGCGCCTAAGACTTCCCAGAACCATGGGGGTACACCCTACATTCCACGTCAGCAAGATTAAGCCAGTTCATGAGAGCACGCTGATTCCCGCCTCCAAGCCCCCTCCACCACCCCAGTTCTTCGAAGGTGGCCTAACGTACAAGGTCCGCAAGTTGCTGGAGGTCCGCAATAGGGGTCGAGGCAAGCAATTCCTGGTGGATTGGGTGGGTTATGGTCTCGAGGAAAGGTGCTGGGTTCCTGCGAGATTCATTGTGGACAAAACCCTGATTCAGGATTTTTATGATCGGCCTGGGCCGTCAGGAGTCGGCCCTAGAGGGGGGGGTACTGTTGTGCACCGTCAAAAGTGTTAATAATCATGTTTCATATTTATGTGTTATTATTGCTCACTTCCTGTTTTGTTTGTTTCACGCCTCATTTCAGGTCCCTTGACTCACTTCCCTCATCAGTATCAGCCCCGCCCCTGAGTGTGTTCACCTGTGTATGGTTGTTGAGTGTTTAAAGTCCCCAGTCTCCCAGCATTCAGTGTCAGTTCGTTTTTGTCCTGTCCTCATGCCAGAGTTCTGCTCTTCAGCGTTTGCACTTTTTGATTCAAGCCTATCTTTGCTCCTGAAACTTATTATAAGTTTAGTTCCTCACGTTGTGAGCGATTTTCTGTTGTACCTTGTTTAAGCCTTTTTTGTCATCTCGTAAGAGTGATTTTCTTTTGTTACCTTTTTTGTACAAATAAAGTATATTAATTATTACCTTTGGCTCCCGGGTCGTGCATTTGAGTCCTTATCCTTGTGTAACCAAGTTCATAACAGTATATCAGTATGTAGTGTCTCTACTTTAAAGAGTCCTCTCCTGCTTCTCACCACATCAGATGACCAATGGTGTCGTCAAAGAAACAGAGGAGCTCAAAAGCATCGATCTGTGAAAATAAAATAAATCAATGTTCGTTTGGAGATTAGAAAATTATTACAAATAAATAAACATCATCAATTTTAATGTATTCTAACCCACCAGGGCGGGGGGGCGGAGCTCCTCCATGATTGGGTTCTCTCTGACGGACAGGTGCAGCTGGTAGCCAATCAGCACGAGCCGTCGCGTGATGGCGTCCGTCACCAGGTGGAGGCTGGTTCCCATGGCAACAGCAATAACGCCCAGGTGTACGGCGAGGGGGGGCAACGACCGGGGGGTGCGCTCAATCATCTGCAGGGGAAAATAACGTTGTATTTGTGTGTATTAGTGTGTACTACTCCGTCTTGAATAGTGTGTATTATTGTTTGGTTTTTACTCTGAGTGGATTACTCTGTGTTTTTTATTCCACGTGTATTATTTTGTGTGTAATACTTTTTGTGTATTAGTGTGTAATACTATGTGTGTAATACTCTGTTTGTAATACTTTGTGTGTATTATTCTGTGTGTATTCCTCTGTGTGTAATACTCTGTGTTATTTACTGTGTTTGAAGTATTTATAAAAGTACTAACACCACCTTTTAAAACTCTTTGTCAATAGTACAATTCAAAATTCAAATCGTTGGCTCTTTAGTTGATCATTGTTAATGGTTCTTTAGTAATGCAGCCTGTAAGAGGCATAATAATGATGTACTCCTCCATGCTGTGTTTTACTGTGTGTGGGTTACTTTGAGCAGAATGAGCGGTGTGCAGATGTTGAACAGGAAGTGGAGATATTCTGCAGCAGAGGGCCGGTTCAGAGGAAACAGATCTGCAGGGAGGACGAGCTGCAAGAGAAATCAAAGTTTATATTCTCCCTAAAAACCTTTCATTTAATGGATAACTCAGATTTCTATCAGTTTAAAGGCAGGCTGAATCAGGGCTGTGTCAGGGCTGTGTCAGGGTAAAAGATAAAACTGTGAAGGATATTTCAGAAAAGGAAGTTTAGTGGAAATTAAAAACGTCCAGGATAGAGGGATGAAGCAGATTCTAATTTAGAGATGTCAAAAAAAAAATCTTTTATGACATTTTCAAACTGCAATGACAATCTTAACTGATTAAGCTCAAATTAAAAAAGTAGATCTACTTGAACTGAATAACTGAACAGGCAGATTTAAGACCTTTTGCATGGATTTTCTCTTTTCATTTCATTTTGCAGTACGGGACGATTTTGGCCTCAGGTTTCACAAAAACTTAGCTAAAGACGCCAGATTGTGAGCTTCCAAGAGGAAGGTTAAAAAATGAGCCAAAGAAACGCCAATTTAGTGAGGTGGAAATGATGGACAAAGCTCTTTCCAAAACAACCACGAATCTGATGTTGAGTTCACTATAAAGGAACTACAGCACGGTCACATGACTTCAGGTCACCACCACTATTCAAATCAAATCAAAGTTTATTTATAAAGCACATTTAAAAGCGATTTTTGGTCGTGCTGTACATGTAATAAATACTAAAATCACATAAAAACACATTACTACAATCGCAATAAAAAACAATAAATGCTAAGCTAAAGGAGGCTAATGTTGGGCTATAAGGGAACTACAGCACGGTCACATGACTTCACGTCACCACCGCTAAGCTAAAGGTGGCTAATGTTAGGCTGTAAAGGAACTACAGCACGGTCACATGACTTCACGTCACCACCGCTAAGCTAAAGGTGGCTAATGTTGGGCTATAAGGGAACTACAGCACGGTCACATGACTTCACATCACCACCGCTAAGCTAAAGGTGGCTAATGTTGGGCAATAAAGGAACTACAGCACGGTCACATGACTTCACGTGACCACCGCTAAGCTAAAGGTGGCTAATGTTAGGCTGTAAAGGAACTACAGCACGGTCACATGACTTCACGTCACCACCGCTAAGCTAAAGGAGGCTAATGTTGGGCTATAAAGGAACTACAGCACGGTCACATGACTTCAAGTCACCACCGCTAAGCTAAAGGAGGCTAATGTTGGGCTATAAAGGAACTAAAGCACGGTCACATGACTTCACATCACGACCGCTAAGCTAAAGGTGGCTAATGTTGGGCGATAAAGGAACTACAGCACGGTCACATGACTTCACGTCACCACCGCTAAGCTAAAGGTGGCTAATGTTGGGCTATAAAGGAACTACAGCACGGTCACATGACTTAACGTCACCACCGCTAAGCTAAAGATGGCTAATGTTGGGCTATAAAGGAACTACAGCACGGTCACATGACTTAACGTCACCACCGCTAAGCTAAAGGTGGCTAATGTTGGGCTATAAAGGGACTACAGCACTGTCACATGACTTCACGTCACCACCGCTAAGCTAAAGGTGGCTAATGTTGGGCTATAAAGGAAATACAGCACGGTCACATGACTTCACGTCACCACCGCTAAGCTAAAGGTGGGTAATGTTGGGCTATAAAGGAAATACAGCACGGTCACATGACTTCACGTCACCACCGCTAAGCTAAAGGTGGCTAATGTTGGGCTATAAAGGAAATACAGCACGGTCACATGACTTCACGTCACCACCGCTAAGCTAAAGGTGGCTAATGTTGGGCTATAAAGGAACTACAGCACGGTCACATGACTTCACGTCACCACCGCTAAGCTAAAGGTGGCTAAGGTTGGGCTAAAAAGGAACTACAGCACGGTCACATGACTTCACGTCACCACCGCTAAGCTAAAGGAGGCTAATGTTGGGCTATAAAGGAACTACAGCACGGTCACATGACTTCACGTGCACGGTTTTAGGATTGCACCACTCCTAACCTTCTAAAAGGATGTGCAGTTATTCAGTCAAACAGGAAATGGTTAATAATCCCGATACCGTGACAAATGGCCGGCCCACGTCCAGGATCCAGCTGTGGAGGATGAAGCCGAGCCACAGGTCCAGCTGGAAGCGAGGCCGCGGCAGAACCTCTTCAGAACCGGACGCCCGGCTGCAGAACACAGAACAGGACAGATTGTATCACCTCTGACTGTTCCTTGCATATTTAAGTCATATGGAGTTATATATGTCTCAATAATATTTGTGTGAATATTAAAGTGATCAGCAGGCCATCACGTGGTTTCCGAAAAAATAACCGAGTTACTTACGAGTAGATTTTATCCGAGACCGGCGGACATTTTGTCTCAAAACTCTGTGTGTGTAAAAGAAAGATCCACAAGCAGAGATTTGAGATCCACAAACATATTTTTGGTCGACAAATACAAAATGGATTCACAAATGCCTGATCGAAAGTTGTCAATGTTAGAGAGAGAATCACAAATTCCTTTTGTTTATTTGTAAAATAATTATAGTATTCACAGATCTTATTTTATTTGTGAAAACATTTTGCGTATTCGCAGATCCGTTTTACATTTGCAATTTTTTTTTGTGAGTTTACAAATCGTTTGAATGCATTTGTGGAAGGTGTTTTACATTTACAAATCACACAAATCATTTTTATGTTCACACAAATATTATTGAGACATATATAACCCCATGAAGACAACTTTATTATCAATCTTTCAGAGGGATCGAAATACCGTTTCCCACAATCCCCAATACATATATATAAAAATACAGATTTCAGTATCCTGAGGCTCTGAGCCATTTATTTTCCTCACAGGAACAAAAGTCCGAAATGATACGATTTAAAATAAAAGCAATAACTGTGGCTTGATATTGAGTAAGAACATGTTTTTATGAACCACACAGCTTCCGGTCTTCCACGACCCGACCGGAGAAGAAGACGCAGGCACGAAACACATTACCAGTAGAAATACATTGCTTTTAAAATCGTGCTGTGTGACACGAAATGCCGTGAGACTGGGTTGGTCAATCAGAGGTAGCTCCCATACAAACACTTTGAATCTGAAAGAGATCATTATACTTTATGGCTATCAAGCCGTATTGAAGAAGACTTATTATTAGATATTAAGACATGAACTTATCAGGAAACTGTTTACTGAGGTGAGAGATCGAGAGAAGTACAGGCTTATTTCTCATAGACTTCTATACAATCTGACTTAGAGAGAATAATGGGTTTAAGGCACTTTGGCTTCAGACCTGGATGTTGCTGCTTGAATGTAAAAACATTTCATCACATCCCAAAGTTGTGAGATATTTCTGTCTGGATCAAAGTGTAACTTCCATCCGAGAGTACTGCAGGAAGTCGTGACCTGACGTATGCTCGCCTCCAACACCCCTAAACTCTGAGAAAGTGGATTTCCTGCAGCGTTAATCTGCTCTGATCCTCTGTGTCACACTGTGCTAATGTCCAGCTGCTGCTTTCTCTTTCATTCAGCATGCATTATGTGAGCAGGATATTCACACCCGCAACACAGCAGCCAGAGACACAGCAGCAGGGCGCCGCTCAAAGACGGGAGCCAGCAGCACAAGTTGTATGTAAGCAACACTTTTAAGCACAGTAAAATAGCTAGGAAGACATTTTCAATTAATCTTCAAGAAAATAAAGTTGAATTTGACAAACCTGCTCATGAGCGTCGGGTTCTTCCTCTTCCTGGTGAACGACTGCATATTATATGATTTAAACAATATCACAGTATTTAAGCAGTGAGAGAAACATCAGGTCGTCAGCAGAGATGATCCTGACGACCTCCACTTCTCCTCCATCATGTATCCTCATTAGCTTCCAGATCAAATGATAAATCCTCTTCTTCCCAACGTTTCCTCCCTGAAGCTGTTGGACTGAAACAAAGTGAATGATTTGATGATAACAAACAGCCTCCTCTCAGTTAAACTGCAGGTAATCTGCGTGCAGATAAAGCCGTAATCTGTATAAACCCCCCCGATGTTTTACTGGAGAGATTTAATCTGGTTTAAACAACAGTCAGGAAACGATGAGTTCCACTGATCAGGAACACCTGGATGATTCAATCACTGAAACCATCCTGCATTCAAAACCTTTATGTAAGGGCATCTGCAAAACATCCTAAAAGATCCAACAACTGAGGTGTTAAGTAACTAAATACATTTACTCAAGTACTGTAACATAAGTACATTGTTGAGGTACTTTACTTGAGTATTTCCATGTTATGCTACTGTGTACTTCTACCCTACAGTTCAGAGGTACATGGTGTACTTTTCCTACCCTACAGTTCAGAGGTACATGGTGTACTTCTACTCACTACAGTTCAGAGGTACATGGTGTACTTCTACCCTACAGTTCAGAGGTACATGGTGTACTTTTCCTCCACTGCATGTATTTATACCTCTAGTTACTTCACAGATCTGGATGAATGATGTGAAATCTAACCAAGTGTTGAATCAGACTTTAGTTCCACCTGGAGTAAATCCACCAGCTACCCTGCAGTCTACAAAGTCATTCAGACTAGCTGCACCTTCACCAGCTACCCTGCAGTCTACAAAGCCATTCAGACTAGCTGCTCCTTCACCAGCTACCCTGCAGTCTACAAAGCCATTCAGACTAGCTGCACCTTCACCAGCTACCCTGCAGTCTACAAAGCCATTCAGACTAGCTGCACCTTCACCAGCTACCCTGCAGTCTACAAAGCCATTCAGACTAGCTGCACCTTCACCAGCTACCCTGCAGTCTACAAAGCCATTCAGACTAGCTGCACCTTCACCAGCTACCCTGCAGTCTACAAAGCCATTCAGACTAGCTGCACCTTCACCAGCTACCCTGCAGTCTACAAAGCCATTCAGACTAGCTGCACCTTCACCAGCTACCCTGCAGTCTACAAAGTCATTCAGACTAGCTGCACCTTCACCAGCTACCCTGCAGTCTACAAAGTCATTCAGACTAGCTGCTCCTTCACCAGCTACCCTGCAGTCTACAAAGCCATTCAGACTAGCTGCACCTTCACCAGCTACCCTGCAGTCTACAAAGCCATTCAGACTAGCTGCACCTTCACCAGCTACCCTGCAGTCTACAAAGCCATTCAGACTAGCTGCACCTTCACCAGCTACCCTGCAGTCTACAAAGCCATTCAGACTAGCTGCACCTTCACCAGCTACCCTGCAGTCTACAAAGCCATTCAGACTAGCTGCACCTTCACCAGCTACCCTGCAGTCTACAAAGTCATTCAGACTAGCTGCACCTTCACCAGCTACCCTGCAGTCTACAAAGCCATTCAGACTAGCTGCACCTTCACCAGCTACCCTGCAGTCTACAAAGCCATTCAGACTAGCTGCACCTTCACCAGCTACCCTGCAGTCTACAAAGTCATTCAGACTAGCTGCACCTTCACCAGCTACCCTGCAGTCTACAAAGCCATTCAGACTAGCTGCACCTTCACCAGCTACCCTGCAGTCTACAAAGCCATTCAAACTAGCTGCACCTTCACCAGCTTTGAGAACACTTTGATGATCAATCATTATAAAACATATCATATATATTATTCTGAAATGGACCAATCAGCACAACGACTACTTTCACTGTCTTTCACTATATTTTGATGAGAATACTTTTCTACTTTCACTTGAGGAACATTTTGAATGCAGGACTTTCACTGTGACAGAGTATTCCTACACTCTGGGTACTTCTACTTTTACTCAAGTACAAGATCTGAGTACTTCTACTTTTACTCAAGTACCAGATCTGAGTACTTCTACTTTTACTAAAGTACCAGATCTGAGTACTTCTACTTTTACTCAAGAACAAGATCTGAGTACTTCTACTTTTACTAAAGTACCAGATCTGAGTACTTCTACTTTTACTCAAGTACAAGATCTGAGTACTTCTACTTTTACTAAAGTACCAGATCTGAGTACTTCTACTTTTACTCAAGAACAAGATCTGAGTACTTCTACTTTTACTCAAGTACAAGATCTGAGTACTTCTACTTTTACTCAAGAACAAGATCTGAGTACTTCTACTTTTACTCAAGTACCAGATCTGAGTACTTCTACTTTTACTCAAGTACAAGATCTGAGTACTTCTACTTTTACTAAAGTACCAGATCTGAGTACTTCTACTTTTACTCAAGAACAAGATCTGAGTACTTCTACTTTTACTCAAGTACAAGATCTGAGTACTTCTACTTTTACTCAAGAACAAGATCTCAGTACTTCTACTTTTACTCAAGTACAAGATCTGAGTACTTCTACTTTTACTCAAGTACAAGATCTGAGTACTTCTACTTTTACTCAACTACAAGATCTGAGTACTTCTACTTTTACTCAAGTACAATATCTGAGTACTTCTACTTTTACTAAGAACAAGATCTGAGTACTTCTACTTTTACTCAAGTACAATATCTGGGTACTTCTACTTTTACTAAGAACAAGATCTCAGTACTTCTACTTTTACTCAAGTTCTGCATAAAAAAATACGATTTTTAAAGTTTTCCTTTTATTTGTACTTTGTTAATTTTGTAAATACAAACAAATTAACTCACTACCCTTTGTGACATCCAAAATATGTTTTCTCATGTGGCCCTAAACTATTATTTCTGGATTTGTATTCCATCGTGCACCTCTGTAGTCATTGTCACTGTTCAATAAAGTTCTGTGTTGTTAAAAAAACACACAGAGGAAGTCCGTGTATGGGAACTTAAATCATCTGGAGTGAGATCCCGTCGGCGCTATTTTAAAGTTGAACGGCACCTTCCTATATAACACTAGTTTCACAGAAGGTGAAAGAGCTCGTTTTGAGTTTTAATCTCCAGCAGAGTCTCTTTTACTTCCTTTAACACGGCTCCAGTTTAACCTGAACAGACGGTGGCGTTTTAAAGGGCTGTCTGTCTAACGTTATTATTACGGGGAAAAAGCACTACTTTAGGACATAAGTAATGTTTATGCTGCTAATATTAATTGGAGAATTCATCTTAAAATCTTCTTAAAGTGTCAGAATATTTCGTTATTTTGTCTGGTTCAGATTTTAGTAAGTTAACCAAAAGTTCTGCATTCAAAGTGACGATTTTAAACGCTTTTGTGTGTTACTATTGTTTGAATTAAGATATTTGTATTTATTTTTACTGCACGTCGCTGCTATCCTTAGACCCTCTGTCCTTAGACCCTCTGTCCTTAGACCCTCTGTCCTTAGACCCTCTGTCCTCAGACCCTCTGTCCTCAGACCCTCACATCGTACAAGGAAACACTTCCAGAGAAACCCCACAGTTTAAAGGGAACATGGGAGAAACCTCAGGGAGAGCAACAGAGGAGGGATCCCTCTCCCAGGACGGACAGACGTGCAATAGATGCCGTGTGTAAATCCAAGAGATAATACATTTCACAGCATATAGACCGAATGTTAGGAAATGCATGTGTCTGTAATAAGAAGATGAATCCACGAGGATGTCAGCTACAATCCTGAGGAAGCCATCAGGGAAGCAGCATGACGAGTAACATTATTTCAGGATTGTAATTCCTCTTTGTACCTTTTGTAGTCATTGCAGTTTTTTGTAGTTTTTAAACAGAAGAGGAAGTCCGTCTAAGGGAACTTATATCATCCGGAGACAGTTCCCGTCGGAGCTATTTTTAAGTTGAACGCTAATTTCCGGTACAGGACTAGTTTCACAGAAGGTGAAAGAGCTTGTTTTTGTTTAAAATCTTCCTTCGTGTTGAGTTTTAATCCAGAAACTTCTCCACGAGACTCTCTTTTACCACCAACAACACGGCGTCAGTTTGATTCCGAACAAACGGTGGAGTTCAAAAAGCGGACGTTTGTTAGTCTGTTAGCTCGCTAACATTAGCACGCTAAGCTAACCGGCTATCAGCGGCTCCTGGAGAAAACCAACCCGGAATTTATCGCTCAGAATCGGACCCTTGAGTTGTAAAAACGCCTCTCGAACCGTGATTTTTTTTTTTTTGCATTACATAGAAGGTGTATTTTGTTAGTTTGTTAGCTCGCTAACTTTAGCACGCTAAGCTAACCGGCTATCGGCGGCTCTTCGAGAAAACCAACCCGAAAAAGATCACTTAGAATCGGACACTTGAGTTGTAAAAACGCCCCTCGAACCCTGATTTTTTTTTTTTCTTGCATTACGGAGAAGGTGGATTTTTCATGTGTGCACCGGGCCGGGTTTGGACTCTTTAATGGGAGGCTCCTCGCTGCGGACGGGGATCAGGCTGCTGCTGGAACCGGGGACCTGGCTGCTGTGTACCGGGTCCACATGGAGCCTTTGGCCGGGTACGTGTTCAAGGCGGCCAGCGAAGGCCGGGTCCTGACGCTGGCCGCGCTGCTGCACAACCACCCGGAGGAGGAGGTGCGGTTCCTGCTGAGCCATGTGACCCAGGTGGCCGGCCAGAGGTCCACTCCGCTCATCATCGCGGCCCGGAACGGACACGACAAGGTGGTCCGGCTGCTGGTGGATCACTACCGGGTCAACACGGAGCAGACCGGCACCGTGCGGTTCGACGGGTGAGAGGGACTACTTTCTGTTAAAACATGTCTAACTGTTTGTGAGGGCTTCATGTAGAAGAGAGTAAAAGGGTCTACAGATGAGATGTAGAGACAAACGTTCAAATAGAGCAGATTAAAGAGAACATTTAAATAATACAAATGTTAACAGACAAGATTCACCCCTCCCCAAAAAAGACAGCACACTTCTAAGATAAAAAATAAAACGACATTTCAAATCCAACAGACACTAACAACAATTAAAGCAGACACTAAAAATACAATTAAAACAGATATGCAAATAAAATAACAACAGATACTTAAATTAAAATCCAATAGAGACTAAAAGACAAATGACTCGTTAAATAAAAAAAATGCCATGTTTTAAACATATTGTGTGAATGATTCAATCTTAAAACTTCATCAAAAGCCATTATTAAAAATACATATGATTTTTATATATAAGAAATATACGTTTTATATAAACACTTTATTTGATCCCAATTTAGGAAATGATTTTGTTCCAGAAGAAGCATCAGTGTGTTCAGAGTGAAGTCACGTGTAAAAACAATTACCGTTTATATTTCCCTGAGTTAGGTTTTGTTTACTGAGCGTCAGCCTCACGACAGAAACCTGTCTCTCCTCTCTGAAACTGGGAGCTGGTTTTTCCTGCTTCACACACACACACACACACACACACACACACACACACACACACACACACACACCCTCTCTGTGACGTCACGAGACAGGCTAAAGAAAGTTTCCTCTGTGTTTAGTGATAATTCTTTGATTTGAGCTTTTCCAAAATATACAAGTTACTTTGGAATTCAATTTCTTTGTTTACAAAAATACTGAAAAAATGACCAATCATAAAAACACTTGTAGCGAGACAGAAATATTCTACCTTTAGATGTTTTATGTTTAAATCAGAAGCACATCAGACGGTTGCTTTTGTCTGTTTTCATTTCACTGAACAGACTGTACGTGGTTTGTCTTTTTGTTTATGTCTGTAAGTTGTCGCTATTGTCGGGACCCCCTTGAAAACGAGACGGTGCATCTCAAGGGGTTCATCCCAATGAATACATTTCTATATATTGTGAAGATGAATCAGTTTCCTGAGTTCCTGCAAACCACCAAGACAAATCATAAAAACAATTAAGGTTTAGGGAAACTAAATATTCTTCCTTAAGATGTTAAATCAGACCAATCAGACGGTTGCTCCTCTTCGTCTTCTCTGTTTTCAGTGTGAAGATGAGTCAGTTTTCTGAGTTCCCGCTCTTCTTCTCTCTAACAGCTACGTGATCGACGGAGCGACGGCCTTGTGGTGCGCTGCGGGCGCCGGACACTTTGATGTGGTCCGCCTCCTCCTGAGCCACCGTGCCAAAGTGAACCACACCACCATCACCAACTCCACGCCTCTACGCGCCGCCTGCTTCGACGGACGCCTGGACATCGTGCGCTTCCTGGTGGAGAACAACGCCGACATCCGAATCACCAACAAGTACAACAACACCTGCCTGATGATCGCCGCGTACAAAGGGCACGCTGATGTCGTCCAGTTCCTGCTTGAACGCGGCGCCGATCCCAACGCCAAGGCGCATTGTGGGGCGACCGCTTTGCATTTCGCGGCAGAAGTGGGGCACCTTGAGATCGTGAAGGAGTTGGTGCGATGCCAGGCCAACATGGTGGTGAACGGGCATGGTATGACTCCTCTGAAAGTAGCGGCGGAAAGTTGTAAAGCGGAGGTCGTGGAGTTGTTGCTGGAACACGCCGATTGCGATGCAAAGAGTCGCATCGAAGCGTTGGAGCTACTAGGCGCTTCCTTTGCCAACGACCGCGAGAACTACGATATCCAGAGGACGTATCACTACCTGCACATGGCGATGATGGAGAGGCATCGCCATGCAAACAACGTTATCGCGAAGGAGCTTCTTCCTGCCATCGAAGCGTACGGCGGGCGAACCGAGTGTCGTACGATGTCGGATCTGGAAGCCATCAGAGTGGATCGAGATGCGCTACACATGGAGGGTTTGATGATACGAGAGCGCGTTCTCGGCTCCGATAACATCGACGTGTCTCATCCGATCATCTACCGCGGCGCCGTCTACGCCGACAACATGGAGTTCGAGCAGTGCATCAAACTGTGGCTTCACGCGTTGAGGTTGCGGCAGAAAGGCAACCGCAACACGCACAAAGATCTGCTTCGCTTCGCCCAGGTGTTCTCGCAGATGGTGCATCTGAAAGAGCGCGTTGTTGCGCCGAGCGTGGAGCAGGTGTTGAGTTGCAGCGTGCTGGAGATCCAACGCAGCATGGTGAGGGTCGAAACCGCCACCGAGGCAGAACTACCGTCGGCGCTGGACAACTACGAGTCCAACGTGTTCACCTTCCTGTACCTTGTCTGCATTACTACGAAGACCACCTGTGGCGAGCAGGACCGCGCGCGCATCAACAAGCACATCTACGACCTGATCCAGATGGACCCTCGTTCTCGTGACGGCGCGTCTTTGCTTCATCTCGCCATCAGCTCCAGCACGCCGGTGGACGACTTCCACACCAACGACGTGTGCAGTTTCCCGAGCGCTCAGGTCACGAAGCTGCTGCTGGATTGCGGCGCGCCGGTGAACGCCGTGGACCACGAGGGAAACACGCCGCTGCACGTCATCGTTCAGTACAACCGGCCAATCAGCGACTTCCTCACGCTGCACGCCATCATCATCAGCCTGGTGGAGGCGGGCGCGCACACCGACATGACCAACAAACAGAAGAAGGTATATATATATATATTAGGGATGGGAACGAATAATCGAATATTCGAAATTATTCAGGTATTCGAATACGAGTTATGAATATGTTTATTATTATTATTTATTTTGAAAATAAATAAATTGGGAGGGATGCCTAAGTTGATTACATATTATCAAATTGAATGATTCAATGTGTATATATACGACAGTGCCGTAGCTAAATGTGTCAGGTCTAAAGGTGTTCTGCTCCGCTCTCCGGTCCCTCACAGCGGGCAGAGCTGCAGCTGCTGATCTCTCTCTCTCTCTCCTCCGGTTATACTTCACTCGCGTTTATGTCCAAATCCATCAGATCTAGTTCTAGCCAATGATATGGCTGCTGCCCCCCCCCCTACATGCAGATCACGCAGACTCAAACCTCATCTTAGGCCCTAATGCGCTCCGCAGCCGTTGCGAGGTTCCGGCGCTAACAGTTCATGAGCGTGCTCCCCGCCCCCTGTCAACACTCGCGACACATGGCCAGCCTAAACAACAATAAGCGCTGCTTGGCAACCGTGTGTGGCGGCAAAGTGCAGACAGTTTGACTGGAGAGATTTAGTTTTGCCGGTATTCAACATATTTGACCAGTCATAGTCCGGTAATTATTTACACTCTAAGAAGAGTCCTCCTCAGACATGGAGTCAGAAAGGAGTGTGGAAATATTTGGACCAGGTTAGTGAGTGCGGTGTAGAGGTCAAACTATGCCAAATTAAACTTATACATGCGATACCTTGCTATACCCGCACCCTCCGTTCCAGCTGAGAGGGTCTTCTCTACAGCTGAGAGGGTCTTCTCTACAGCTGGGAGGGTCTTCTCTACAGCTGGGCTGATTGTGAATCGCCTCCATGAAGCTGTAGCCTATAGCTGTCAAACTGTGATCACCAGTTCAATACATTTGACAAATTAGACTTGATTTCGACACTTATTTGAATATTATGTATGTATTTCTAAAAAATAATTGAAACAAAATTGGGTAAAAAATAATAATTCTGAATCGATGAAGTCGATTAGTTGTTGCCCCACTATATATATATATATATATATATATATATATATATATATATATATATATATATATATATATATATATATATATATATATATATATATATATATATATATATATATATATATATATATATATATATATATATATATATATATATATATGGGGCTTCCCCCACTCTGCGTGTCTCTTCCTTGACATCTTGTATTTTAGTTACACCCGCTAGAGTGGAGGGTTCGAGAAACGACCGTGTTTGCCGGGTGCACCCCGTCAGCGGGACCCGTGGTGGGACCCCTGAGTCAGACGGTGCGTCTTGGTCACGCTTCATATTGGCCGACCCGGGAAGGAAGAGACACACAGAGTGGGGGAAGCCCCCACCCCAACGCAGCACACCTTCCCGGCCATCAGAGTCGAACCTGCAGTTCGGAGGAACCGACCGCCAGCGCACCGGCACTAGGCCGGGCCGGCGGAGGCCCTCTGATGGTGGGTCGCGTTGCCATTCGATCAGTGAGAGGAGAAAAATGCAACAATGTGTCAAAATCCGTTAATATGTGGATGAGTGGGGGGGGGGCTGGACACAGGCCGTGGGGGGACACCCGGGACCGAGCAGTGTCCCGGTAGAAGGAACCGGGTGAAATAGCCTAAAAAATAACAGAACCGGGGAAAAGTGAAAAAAAGAGTCCGAAAATAGGCACTCGTGAGCCTTTTTCTCAAAATGCTGACTTTTTCAATGTTTACTTCAGATTCACGTCAGAAATGATCTTGCTTGTATTTTGACACTAAAGTTGACTTTGTCTTTAAAGACGCCGTTGGACAAAAGCACCACGGGCGTGTCGGAGATCCTGCTGAAGACGCAGATGAAGATGAGTCTGAAGTGCCTGGCGGCGCGCGCGGTGCGGAGGCATCGCATCACGTACCGCAACCAGATCCCCAAAACCCTGGAGGAGTTCGTGGAGTTCCACTGAGCTTTTGCTTCAGAGACTATCGGTTTCTAACTGACACTGAGAACGAGAACCAGGCGCCGCAAAGAGTTTTTATTAAAAAAACACGTCACTTTTTTCTATTTTTAAGTATTAATCTCTAAGAAGAAGAAGCTGAGAGGACGCTGCTGCGGGGTTTCTGCCTTATCTGCCCGACGACAGCCGCCATTTTCCTTTGAGAGAGGGTGAGAGAGTGTGTGTGTGAGAGAGAGTGTGTGTGTGTGTTTGTGAGAGAGAGAGAGAGAGAGAGAGTGTGTGTGTGTGTGAGAGAGAGAGAGAGAGAGAGAGAGAGAGAGAGAGTGTGTGTGTGTGTGTGAAAGACTGAGTGAGAGAGTGTCTACAGAGAAGCCAACAGACTCGCCTGCTTTACTCATGATTTGAAATTATTTTTAATGTGAAAAAAAAAAGTTGTCGCTTGGTTTGGGTTTTTTATTTTCTACTGAAACAGAAACGAGGAGAGAATGATCTTAAAATCAGCTTTTAGTTCATGTTTTATTAAATGTTCTGCTGGAGACATAATCCTTCTCATCTGAAAACTGTGTGTGTGTGTGTGTGTGTGTGTGTGTGTGTGTGTGTGTGTGTGTGTGTGTGTGTGTGTGTGTGTGTGTGTGTGTGTGTGTGTGTGTGTGTGTGTGTGTGTGTGTGTGTGTGTGTGTGTGTGTGTGTGTGTGTGTGTGTGTGTGTGTGTGTGTGTGTGTGTGTGTGTGTGTGTGTGTGTGTGTGTGTGTGTGTGTGTGTGTGTGTGTGTGTGTGTGTGTGTGTGTGTGTGTGTGTGTGGTCTCAACGTTAGAATACTTTTATCTAGCGTGAAAGATTACCAACATCATTTATGATTCTGATTTATGAGATTCCTCGCTTCAGTAATTCTGAGATTTAAGTCTGACTTTTTTCCACTTAAACAGATTTAAGTATTTTTTGAAATCCTAAAAACAATGCAGCATTCCCAAGAAGAAGAGGATGGCTTGAGATGGAAATGATACATATGATTTGTTTGGTGGTTCTTAGTCCCTTCTTTCCTGTTAATCATGTCGTGATTAATCAGATGTATTTATTTAGTCCTTTTCTGCTGAACGAGGTCACTAAAGAAAAAACATCCAAACTGAATGAGCATCCCGTTTAAAGTGCAGTTTGGTGTCCACGTGCTTTTGGCCACAGAGTGCATGTTCTCAGTGGTTTGCCACTTGATGGACTCTGAGGATGTTTGTGTGAGAGCTTTCATGTTGAAGATCTGAGGACGTCAGCACAGAATGTTTGCCAAGAGATGAAATCCACAAGTTCAGCTAGAAATATCTGTTTTATTTTCCGCTGTCGTCCTGAAGTGAAAACACATGATTTGAATGTTCAGTTGTTCTGATCCTGTGTCTGCATCATTAATGAGGGGAAATGTGACTTTGCATTATTGCTATAAAAACAACTCATTTTTAACGACTGTCTCTGACTTCCTGTTGATTTTAATGTTTGCATTGTTTCTTTCTTCATTCCTGACATTTCAAACCCTCTGGAGCAGAGAGAGGAGCTGTGGGTCATTGTTACTGATTCATGCATCAGTTGTTTGGCTTTTTAAACGTCAGAAACTGAAAGAAAACCTCCATCAGTGTTTCTTAAATCCCTATATCACGACATCAACTCAAATATATTCAGATATTCTAAAGTTAGTAAAGAAATATTCACTTTTAAGACTTATTTTTCTACTAAATAATGACTTTATTATCAATAAGCAACAACTTATCTGTTGCTTTTTGTTTTAAATGTTAGTTTTATCTGCAGTGTCTCCTCTATAGCTCTGGTGTACGGTGGCCCACAGGTTCAAAGACATATATGAAAAAACCTCAAAAACTCATTTAAAAAATTGCCGAAAGAAACTCTGTAATTTTCTTTTTTTTAAAGAATATTTTTATTGCAGACAAAGGTTGTAGGAACCACATTGGTATAACAAAGCAGTCATATTTTACATTTTCAATAACAACAAAACAGCGGATTCAGAACATACTAGTACAATCAGGCTATTGGTGGTTTTTAAAACACATGGGCGAGATAATAAGAAATGCAATATTCATGCTAGAAACAAGAGGGCAACCCAAGAGAGCACATCAGGACAAAGACAACATGGTTACAGGGTTAACATTATTGATCATTCATCCCACACCTTCACCCAGACCTCTGAAGTGTCTCACCACCGGAGCCCAGGCCTCTGAAGTGTCTCACCACCGGAGCCCAGGCCTCTGAAGTGTCTCACCACCGGAGCCCAGGCCTCTGAAGTGTCTCACCACCGGAGCCCAGGCCTCTGAAGTGTCTCACCACCGGAGCCCAGGCCTCTGAAGTGTCTCACCACCGGAGCCCAGGCCTCTGAAGTGTCTCACCACCGGAGCCCAGGCCTCTGAAGTGTCTCACCACCGGAGCCCAGGCCTTATCAAACACTCTCCCCCTTCCTGCAGTCTAGAATCTAAGTTTCTCCAGGTAGAGGATCTCACCCAACTCTCTCAGCCTCATCTCAAATGTAGGCACAGCGTCAGACTTCCATCACCTCAAAATACGTTTTTTAGCCCAAACAGTACCAAAACACCGGCCATGTGTCACTGCCATAAAAAGACTGTAATTTACCGTGTGAACTAACTTCAAAAAATAGTGAGGTTTTGGTCAAGGAGCCAGTTTGCTCTCTTGCAGATTAACAAGAGATGTAGCGCCTTTACAAAGGACACAGCCTTCAGAATAAAAGACTCTCTGGGGACACAGCCTTCAGAATAAAAGACTCTCTGAGGATGCAGCCTTCAGAATAAAAGACTCTCTGAGGACACAGCCTTCAGAATAAAAGACTCTGAGGACACAGCCTTCAGAATAAAAGACTCTCTGGGGACACAGCCTTCAGAATAAAAGACTCTCTGAGGACACAGCCTTCAGAATAAAAGACTCTCTGGGGACACAGCCTTCAGAATAAAAGACTCTGAGGACACAGCCTTCAGAATAAAAGACTCTCTGGGGACACAGCCTTCAGAATAAAAGACTCTCTGGGGACACAGCCTTCAGAATAAAAGACTCTCTGAGGACACAGCCTTCAGAATAAAAGACTCTCTGAGGACACAGCCTTCAGAATAAAAGACTCTCTGAGGACACAGCCTTCAGCATAAAAGACTCTCTGAGGACACAGCCTTCAGAATAAAAGACTCTCTGAGGACACAGCCTTCAGAATAAAAGACTCTCTGAGGACACAGCCTTCAGAATAAAAGACTCTCTGAGGACACAGCCTTCAGAATAAAAGACTCTCTGAGGACACAGCCTTCAGCATAAAAGACTCTCTGAGGACACAGCCTTCAGAATAAAAGCCTCTCTGGGGACACAGCCTTCAGAATAAAAGACTCTCTGGGGACACAGCCTTCAGAATAAAAGACTCTCTGGGGACACAGCCTTCAGAATAAAAGACTCTCTGGGGACACAGCCTTCAGAATAAAAGACTCTCTGAGGACACAGCCTTCAGAATAAAAGACTCTCTGATAAAAACACTTCTGACAGTAAAGACACAATCAGTGAGCCAGATTTAAAACACCAACCCTTAAACCCAGGACAGGAAGTGATGTCCTCCTACAGAGAACACAGAGATGCTGAGGAGACACCTGGCCATAACCATAACCCAAACCCAGCATAGAGAGGTTCAGTGAATGTGGTTCTGATGGTGTGGAGGTGGGTCAGTGCGTCAGAGCAGACTCTGTAGAAGGAGAGAGAGCCAGCAGGATGATCCAGATACACTGCTACTCTACGAGAGGAGGAGGAGGAGGAGGAGGAGGAGGAGGAGGAGATGCTTGTTTCTCTCTTATTGTGCCAGACAGAGTAACCTCTATCAGAGCAGCTCAGACTCCAGGACTGATCATTCTGTCCAAACCTACAGTCCTCTCTCTCTCCTCTCCTCCTGACTCCTCTGTAAGTCACTGATATAGAAACCCCTCCTCTCCACTCGACCTCCCAGTAACAGCGACCAGTCAGAGCTTCTCTGCACATCAGCTGTTTCCAGAAGTCAAACCTCTCTGGATGATCAGGATATGGCTCCTCTCCCACCCGTGTCACCTTCCTGTTGTCCTCAGACAGTTTGAGGAATGTGTTCACCGTGTTTGAGTCCAGGGTCAGTTCACAGGAATCTGATGAGAGACACAGACAGCAGTTTATCACAACAAGTCCTCCAACTCATACGACCAAATAGGCCGATTGTTCGGGCCCTTATTACGACCAAATATGTTGTTTGTTCAAGCGCTTAATACGTCCTATAATTAAGTTTTAAAGTGTTCGCCCTCTAGTGCTCTCGTTGAATGCTAACGTTACAGATGGTAGTTTATTCACAAATAGCCCTCTCTGTAAAATCCTAAATTGTAGGATAGCTTGGTCATTAAAACGCTTTTTCATTAGATTTCTAGCGAGAAGTGTATATTGTACTTTTAGAATCCACGTCCAGTCGATAGGATCTATAGTTTGATAGATATTACGAAGATGATTTGAGGCATGCGGCAGCCTCCATGCAAAGTTACGGGTTGAAAACAGCATTTCCGGTCTCGAGGTTTTCATAATAAAACCAATGATCAAATGATTTAACGGTGATATCTGCAGCACTCATCAACTAAGAAACATGAGTTTATCCTGGTTAATTATACGACATTTATTGGTTTAAATTGTGTCCAATGCTTTTGTGTTTTTCCCATAGGTTTTTCTCTTTCGATTCTGAGAGACACCTTTCTTTTTTCAGAGGTTTTGATAGGCTAAAACATCGATTGTTTTAGCCGCAATGCATGTTGGGATATGGTGTTTATTCGATATGAAATCGGATTTTTTTTTTGAAAAATAAAATAATACTTAATTCCGATTGTGCTTGCTTTTCTCTTTGGAGGTCATCACATAACGGCATTGTAATACACGGTTCGGCTGCATTACATATTACAGATCTGCCGTAGATATTTATTTATAGAGCCCTGATGAGAAGACCTTTTGACAAACTGTAAGAAATGCCGCCAAAACTGAATACGTGACGTGGATCATAAATATATCAGCAATTCAACAACATCTTCCATTTATTTTCACACAATACGTCTCCTTGCAGTATCAACACTAATTCGGCTGACTTTTATATTTGATCAAATTGGTAGATAGGCTGTATTTACACCATAACGGTGCACAGCTGATAGAAAGGGATTTGTTTGTAGTTTTTAAAGATATTATTTACTACCTTTCCAACTCCTCACGCAGTTGACTGTTACAGGTCGATACAGGTTCATGGTACAATGCATAAGCTTCAAATCGAGAGACTGAAACTGTATTTTCCTTTACCGTTCTGTTTTCATTTCACAATAAAGTTAATAGTCATATTATGTTTGATATTATTATGTTTTATTAACCCTTCTCTTGCGTTAGGTCATACCCCCCTTCCCATGCTATTTTCGGTCAAAATTGACCGGTGTGTTTTGCACAGTGATATCTCTGGAACCCCTTATCCAATTTTGATGGTTGACATCTCATTTGAACAGTCAAGGCAAGTAGAATCAAGGGATAGCAGACAGAATGACACCAGGGGTGAATTTCCTATTCTTTTTGGCAGTAAGTTCAAAGATAGTGCTTATTTTACATTACTGTATATTATAAAAATGCTTGCCATGTAGGCTGTGTTTACTGGAGATGGAAATGATTTAGTTAGTGTTGTAGCTGAGATTCTTCCCGTTCCAATGATGTATGGGATGTATTGATTTGATACAAGCAAGCCAGTGTTTCATGTCATGGTCCGGACCCACCGGTGGGCCCATCAAGTTCAGCATTCACTGTGATGAATATAAAATAAGACACTGATACTGTTTTCCTCAATGAACATTTATTGAAAGAGAAATATACCATAACAGAACATGTGTGTGTGTGTGTGTGTGTGTGTGTGTGTGTGTGTGTGTGTGTGTGTGTGTGTGTGTGTGTGTGTGTGTGTTCACGCACATAGTTGGCAATGCAAAATTGTGGAATGTCACCTCAGGCTCCTCTATCTCAGGGGCCTCTCCCTCCTCTCCCTCAGGGGCCTCTCCCTCAGGTGCCTCTTCCTCCTCTCCCTCCTCTCCCTCCTCTCCCTCAGGGGCCTCTCCCTCCTCTCTCTCAGGGGCCTCTCCCTCAGGGGCCTCTCCCTCAGGTGCCTCTTCCTCCTCTCCCTCCTCTCCCTCCTCTCCCTCAGGGGCCTCTCCCTCCTCTCTCTCAGGGGCCTCTCCCTCAGGGGCCTCTCCCTCAGGTGCCTCTTCCTCCTCTCCCTTCTCTCCCTCCTCTCCCTCAGGGGCCTCTCCCTCCTCTCTCTCAGGGGCCTCTCTCTCAGGTGCCTTTTCCTGGTCTGTTGTAGGCTCATAGTCTGGATCGCTGTTGTCTTCCATTTCTGAGACATCTTCCTCTATCTCCTCTTCATCTGGTTCAATCTCCTCTTCATCTGGTTCAAAAATGTGTCCAGAGCCCCTCGTACAGAAAATCGCCTAATCGGTCGCCTGCTCATTGTGTCAATGAGTCAAATGTGAGCAAGGCACAAATATAACTGCTTGAGAGCCAGTAAGGGAGGCGCATTTAGCACGAGAAAGTGAGAGGTTTGTGTTTCTCGAGGGGCACAGAGCTCGCACCTGTGAGAAGGTGATACATTGCATCATACAGCGCGAGAAAGGGAGAAGTTCCTGTAAGGTGTGTGTGTGTGTGTGTGTGTGTGTGTGTGTGTGTGTGTGTGTGTGTGTGTGTGTGTGTGTGTGTGTGTGTGTGTGTGTGTGTGTGTGTGTGTGTGTGTGTGTGTGTGTGTGTGTGTGTGTGTGTGTGTGTGTTCATGCACATAGTTGGCAATGCAAAATTGTGGAATGTCACCTCAGGCTCCTCTATCTCAGGGGCCTCTCCCTCCTCTCCCTCAGGGGCCTCTCCCTCAGGTGCCTCTTCCTCCTCTCCCTCCTCTCCCTCCTCTCCCTCCTCTCCCTCAGGGGCCTCTCCCTCCTCTATCTCAGGCTCCTCTATCTCAGGGGCCTCTCCCTCCTCTCCCTCAGGGGCCTCTCCCTCAGGTGCCTCTTCCTCCTCTCCCTCCTCTCCCTCCTCTCCCTCCTCTCCCTCCTCTCCCTCAGGGGCCTCTCCCTCCTCTATCTCAGGCTCCTCTATCTCAGGGGCCTCTCCCTCCTCTCCCTCAGGGGCCTCTCCCTCAGGTGCCTCTTCCTCCTCTCCCTCCTCTCCCTCCTCTCCCTCAGGGGCCTCTCCCTCCTCTATCTCAGGCTCCTCTATCTCAGGGGCCTCTCCCTCCTCTCCCTCAGGGGCCTCTCCCTCAGGTGCCTCTTCCTCCTCTCCCTCCTCTCCCTCCTCTCCCTCCTCTCCCTCCTCTCCCTCAGGGGCCTCTCCCTCCTCTATCTCAGGGGCCTCTCTCTCAGGTGCCTTTTCCTGGTCTGTTGTAGGCTCATAGTCTGGATCGCTGTTGTCTTCCATTTCTGAGACATCTTCCTCTATTTCCTCTTCATCTGGTTCAATCTCCTCTTCATCTGGTTCTATCTCCTCTTCATCTGGTTCAATCTCCTCTTCATCTGGTTCTATCTCCTCTTCATCTGGTTCAATCTCCTCTTCATCTGGTTCTATCTCCTCTTCATCTGGTTCAATCTCCTCTTCATCTGGTTCAATCTCCTCTTCATCTGATTCAAAAATGTGTCCAGAGCCCCTCGTACAGAAAATCGCCTAATCGGTCGCCTGCTCATTGTGTCAATGAGTCAAATGTGAGCAAGGCACAAATATAACTGCTTGAGAGCCAGTAAGGGAGGCGCATTTAGCACGAGAAAGTGAGAGGTTTGTGTTTCTCGAGGGGCACAGAGCTGCACCTGTGAGAAGGTATGATACATTGCATCATACAGCGCGAGAAAGGGAGAAGTTCCCCTAACGTGTGTGTGTGTATATAGATGTTTTCCATCTGCAGGATGAACATAATACACTCATACCCATTCATTTTCCAAGCGTCTTTGAGTTTCATGAAAAGCCCTATAAAAGTCCCATGTATTATTATTATTATTATTATTATTATTATTATTTTCTATGGCGGTCAAATCTGACCGAAAACGTCAAGGGTGTTTCACTGTTGAATAAATCACTCAAAATGCAATGCAAGTGGTGATCATCACGTGTATATGTTCAGAGGCCTCGTGTGGAGGATAACATAAGGTCTTGAGGCAATCGGATGAAAAACACAATATTTATGATTAAAATAAAAGTCATTCGGTCACTTTTGACCCGAAACGCAAGAGAAGGGTTAACTACACCACTGGTTTTTTAACCCGCGCCGCCTAGTGGTTAAAGCACGTTATTGAATTTTGTTGTTGAATACGTTTTATTTGATGAAAACATTTAAATATTAAGAGTAGCCTACATACAAAATTTGGGGAAAGTAGAAGGCATGATATAAATATAGATTAGAACATATCAAGATACTGTAGTGATCTCTAGAATCAAACAGTGCAGGACGTCCAAAGATATTAACAGGAGGATGTGCAAAACAGACAAACTAATAAGGCTTTATTTAAACATTAAAGAATACTTTAAGTTAAGGTCTTCTTTTGAATAAGAACAAAACGTTGGGGTTATCCACAGATAAATATGAAGTCTGACAAAGTACATAACGTCCAGTATATGGCATAGTTTATTTTGGCACTTGACAATCACCTTCCCTGAATTTGACTCAGGTGTAACTAAAGTCTGATTTAAGGGTTGTTTATATTTCTCATCATTAATCAGAATCTGCAAAGTAACTAAAATAAATGTAGTGGAGTAAAAATACCAGGTTAACCTCTGAATTGTAGTGGAGTAGAACAAAGGAGTACATGCTGCTGTAACAAAAACATTTCCCAACTTGGGATCAATAAAGTATCTTATCTTATCTTATCTTGAGCTGATCGATGGCTGCTGCCATATTTGCAAAATGTGCCTCTGAACCTTGACAAGTGCATGTTTCAGGCTTATCAATGAACAACAGGAGGGGTCACAGACATAAGACCAGCTGTTAAATAAAGCTCTTCTGACCTTAGCTGGCATGTGGGTATATTAATGCTGCCCATTTATTAATTATATGTTTTACATTTGATAACACCACTGTGTTTCGTATCCCCTAAACCTCCAGGGTGTACACAGTTTAATACTGGCAACTTCTAATTGTGGGAAATACGAAAACTTCTTATAAAGAGACGTGCCATAGAACATGTTGCGAAACACACAATAGCCAGCATGTGTAGTTCTGGGGGGGAGGGCTGGGCTGGACCCGGGGGCTGGACCCGGGGGCTGGACCCGTCCAAGTCCAGTTTTGGAAAGTCTGCCGTGGTTCCATTCCATTTCAAAGAGCTGTTTGACGCTCAGCGTAACCTTGTTGCACTGCCACTCCAACATCCAATCACAGGGCTTGATGACTACTCACGGGGTTTGTAAAGCAAGGCGGATGTTGTAGTCCCAAACGATAGCTGGGGATTCTGGGTAGTGTAGTGTCTTCGGAAACTGTAGTGTCTTAACTCCTAAAAAACTATTTGTTTCTCTGAATCGAAGGTTAAAAACATAAAAGCATTGTACACAATTTAAACCAATCAATATTGTGTAATAAAGGATAAACTGATGTTTTTAGTGGATGAGTAATGCAGATATCACTGTGTAATCATTTGACAGTGAGGGGAATATATCCGGTTTTATTATGAAAACTTCGAGACCGGAAAAACTGTTTTCACCCACGCTAACTTTACATGGAAGCTGCATACACGTTATCCTGGCTAGACCTCAAATCATCTTCTTAATATCTATCAAACTATAGATCCTACACATCGACTGGACGTGGATTCTAAAAGTACAATATACACTTCTCGCCAGAAATCGAATCAAAAAGCATTTTAATGGCCAAACTATTCCACAATTTAGGATTTTCCAGAGAGGGTTATTTGTGAATAAACGTCCCTCCGGAGCGTTTGCAATGAACGGGCCGGGAGCATGTTGTTTCTTACACGACCACTAGAGCACCTCTAGTGGTCGCGTAAGAAACAACATACACTTTAAAATGTGTCTCTGGGCAGTGGCGGCGCCAGAGATTTCCTCTAGGGGGTGCTGTGGGGTAGCTTGACGTTTCATAGAGGGTGCTCAAACATTTAGGGTTTCCCATTAATGCACCGGCGCTACAGTTGAATTTTCTACTGCAACACTCCCCACGCACACACACACAGTACACCCGCAACTGTTACAATGAAGGCGTGAAGATTTTATTTTAAATATTTAAGTTAAATGCATCAATTGGTGCACTTTGAGAGCAACATTAAGCGGTCTCTGCGTTGTGTTTTGCGTTGTTCATGGATGGATGAGACCCGAGCCAGCATACAGTTTAGACGATGCCTTTTAATCGCTGACAACAGATATAACAAATCAGTATTACATTTTGTATCCCTCACAGTGACTCCTCTCACGTGGAAACATTTACAAAAACAAAAAGGGAAGAGGAAACGTGAGGGACAATATAAAGAAAAATAATCTTCTGAGTATAGTGACTACATTTCAGAAGTTCCGCCCACTGATCTCCGACCTTGTCAGGTATTGAACATAAATAAACGAAGAACACAGAACTAGTGTGATTATACTAATTTAAATGATGTACAAACAAACACCACTGCATATTTACAACTGTTACAGCAGGTAAGGTCCACAAGCCTAACACACTGGCTCTGAACATAGAATTAAACACAAGTAGGCCACATAGAAATAACTATAAATAGTCAGAATGTTTGCCTCAACCATCAATGCATTACATTTATAATAGGCAACAGAGGGGGTGCATCATCATGCACTTACCATTAGACGTCTTCATAACAAAACAATGCGTCTGTTGTTGTGGCTGAGGGCAAATGCATCAATGATTTTGTCGCTGTCCAGGGCCCTTGTTCTCACGGTGTTTATGGCCAACAGTGCCAGGTTACTGGTTCGAGAGTCCCCACTGGTGTTCCTCAGGTAGTTTTTCAAACAACGCAGACAAGAAAAACTGCGCTCACAGCTCACTGAGGTCACGGGAAGTGTCAGAGATATGCATATCAGTTTGTACAAGTCTATAAATGCATCTCTGTATGGCCTCATGAGGGATAGAAACTCCTTGGTGCTGTGATAGTATGTCCCTGTTCTTCTTTTCTTTGCAACAGCCGACGAACTTGGTAAAGCTCTGCAGACAGGTTTTCCTCACTGATTCCATAGTGGCGGGCCATGCATGGGCAGTATCATTTTTTTGTTCAGAAATGATGTGTGTTTGGGGCTCAGGGCGGACACACCTCTCAGTACTTCATTGGTTTCTGTTGAAAAGCGACGTTTCATCTCCATTAACAACCTGTCTATAACAGGATAGAACGAGTGTGTTCTCAGGTCATCTGTTTCTAAGCGTGCTCTTTCTAACGGGGCTTCCACTACAAACCCCTCCAGATGTCGAGATGTTTGGGCCCGCCTTCTCTCACGTTGCGTCTGTGGTGCAATTCCTGCCTTCACGCACAGACTTTCTGCTTCATTTCTGATTTCCCTCCACTTGTCCTCGGTCCGCTTTTCAGATATTGCAGTGGTAACAGACTGGGCCAGATCATCTGCCGCTTCAAGATCAAAAGTGGCGGACTGAAGCTGATCCGACATGAACTTGGTTGTTCTGAATACATCTTCGAAAATAATGAGATGTACAACAAATGTCTCGTCCATGATTGCACTGAGAGCTCTCGCCTCTGTCCTCCGGTATGGATTTGACAGGCCGATGATGTCACGCAGGGTAGCCAGTATTGCTGGGAGAGTTTTCTTGACTGCCCAGATTGCAGTATATTGGCATGCCCAGCGAGTATCACTCAGCTTCTTGAGTTCTACGCACTGTGCTGCTGGCTCGAGTTCCTTTTGTTTTTTCATGAACAGATCGTGCACCACTGACCCAGAGAAAAACTTGTAGAGCATTTGTAGTGTCTCAAAAAACTCTGCTGCAGCGTTGACATTATGCACACAGTCCACCAGCACCAAGTTGAGCCTATGAGCATGGCAATGTATATAAATTGCCTGTGGCACTTCTTTCCTGAACTTTTCCTGCACTCCATTGTTACATCCTGACATTACAGATGCTCCGTCATAGCACTGGCCAACACAACCATTAATGTCTATATTACACTGACTGAGTGTAAGCTTTATGCTGTTTAGTAGTGAGTCTGCGTCTAACCCATCTGCTGGGGTGAAATGCAAGAATTCCTCATGCAACGTCTCTGTCAGTGGCTGTAAATACCGCACGATCACTGAAATCTGTTCCTTCTTACTAATGTCTTTACTTTCATCCACCAAAACAGCAAAGTACTCTGCCTCCCCCACCTCATCACTTATTTATTTTCGTATCATATCAGCCATTATATTAAATAATTCGTTCTGTATGTCATGGTGAGTGTATTTGGCATTTGATGGATTGCTTGCCAATTTTTTATCCACTGTAACATCAAACATTTTGATGAGGTGCAAAAGCTCGATAAAATTACCCCTATTAGAGGAGTCCCCACCCTCGCTGTGACCTCGCTGTGCGATTCCCTGACAAGCGGTATAGCGAAGGCTTTCAACCACGGACTGCATGTACTTTCGGTTCTCCATAACCAAAGCTGAATGTCCCTTGTCAATCATGTTTGCTATTTTTGAGCCACTTGTCTGTTTTTGTTTAAACTCACTCCATGTTTCCATAGCAAACTTGTGCGCCGCACTTTCATGATGAGTGTTCAGAGTCGCTGATGCTTTTCGCCAGTTGTTGAACCCGTTGCAGATGAATGCTGGTTGCATTCCGTGCACTCGTTTTGAAAAGTGCCGACAAGCAAAGCAAAACGCTGCGTCTTTGGACACGCTGTATTCTAACCATACATGTTGATCCATCCAGCCTTTATAGAAACATCTCTGCTTATTTCCAAATGGCCGTGTGGGGTATTTTTGAAGAATTGGCCGTCTTGGGCCCTCTTGGGGATTGTTACCTATGTCCTCCTCCTCCTCCTCCGCAGCAGCAGCAGCAGCAGCAGCCGCGGGGCCGGGCATTTCAGCTCCTTCCTCCTCATCTCCATCCTCCCACGGCTTTTCTTGGTCCTCCTCCTGGTCGGTGACCGTGACACCTTCAGCCTCTGCCTCACGATGCCTATTATGTGCAGATTCAGAATCCCTCTCGCTTACACGTGGACGTTTTACGACTAAAAAACGATCAATTTTTCACTTTGCTCAACATCCACGTTAGCTAATAATTTGGTGCGCTAGCTTACAGGAAGTCACTGAAGTGTCACAAAGTAATTTAGCCTATGGGTAGGTCAAAAATCTAATGGGTGCTGGCCATTGGCCTAATCATATCACCTGTGTTGGCTTTATGTTTTTGGTCAAAAATGAGTTTGTTTCACATTTGCATTGATGTAATCAATAATTTTTCTAATTTAATTTAATAAAAATAATAATAATAATTTTATAAAAAAATTAATAAAAAAAAATATATATATATATTTATTGGGGGTGCTTAGGGGGTGCTTTGGCAATCCTGGGGGGTGCTTCAGCACCCCCTAGCTCCCCCCTGGCGCCGCCCCTGTCTCTGGGTCGTAATAAGGGCTTGAACAATCGGCCTATTTGGTCGTTTTTTGTAGGAGGACAGGCTGGTTTATCATCAGACCCACCTGAAGGCTTTACTCTCTGTTAGTGATCCTTTCTATAATAGCGCTATATAAGTGTCATGTATTATCATTATTATTATTATTATTATTATTAATATTATTATTATTATAAAGTTTAAAGGCGATGCATGCCAGTCGTGTTTTATGAATAAATACCACCTCCATCATCTGTGTCTTTAGAGAGAAGCTGACTGATCCACACTTACACTTCCTCAGACCTGGTTTTAGCCTCTGCTCTCCACCATGGTCCAGCCTGGAGGAAGAAACACAGTCAGGATGATGTTCTATCCAACATGAGTCCTAGCTGCTGGTGGAGCGGAGTTTACTTTCTTAGAGGAAGCTTTTTGATTGTTATTTACTTTTTATTGGCATTTAGTGTCAAACATTGTCACAGCATATTGTACATTGCATCTTCACAGGAAGGACATACATCTGTTCATAGTTCTGTTCAGCAATATACACATGATGACACAAGAAACACAGAGGAGAAAGACATTGAAAAGACAAATGCAAATAAAAACAACAGTGAGCAATTAGGGAGTAGACATTTCTTTACAGCAGAGTTCTGGATCTGTGAAAACTAAGTCAGGCCTTTAGGGCTTTACAAAGTGAGTCCACTTCTCACAGGTTGGAGTAAATTGACCAATGTATGATTGACAGATGCTGTTATCTTTCCCATATTGTAAATATCCATTGAGATGTCCATCCATCCATTTAGAGTCGGGCAATGCTTCGATAACCACTTCCTGGTTAATGCCTTTTCAGCAGCAACCAGCAGAATGTTCAATGAGTATTTGTCCTTTCTCAAATTCACAAAGTATAACATCTTGATCTCGAGAGCAGTGCTTCTCAAAGCGTGGTCCGCGGACCACTGGTGGTCCGTGAGCGCCCCCTAGTGGTCCGTGAGTATATTGGTAACATTTCACATTCACAATTAATTTGAGTTTTCCGCACTCTCGCGGGAATATCTCCGCAATTGAGTGAGCTTAAGTTTCACTTTCAATTGCATGATATAGCCCCGCGCAACACCTTCATCACACATGTTGCCACTTGTTTGTACCATATTCAGGCGATTTGTAATCTGTTCTAGAAAAACGATGTGATTTTGGATATTTGTGAAGTTAGGTGGTCCGCGAGTGTTTTTTTATTGGTTAAGTGGTCCTTGGTATGAAAAAGTTTGAGAAACACTGCTCTAGAGGTATCATGTCTTTGAAAATGTCTTGTAAGGCGTTGTGTATCTCCTTCCAGTAGTCTTTGATACCTGGACAGTCCCAGAATACATGGAAGTGGTTTGCATTCTGGTCACCACAGTTCCTCCAACATTTAGGGGGGTCCTCTCATAGTGGGACTCCGGAAAGGGGGAATAAAATATCCTATCAGGTTCTTCCAGGTATATTCCCTCCAGTTCTGCCAGCTGGTACATTTCCATTGATATCTCCACATTGTTACCCATTCTTCTCCAGATATATGTATCCCTCCTTCCTGCTCCCACTTCTTTATTATGTAAGTAGTTGAGTGTTTTTTAAGGTTTGGCAATCCTTAGTATACACATGATATGGTTCTACCGTTAACATCTGCGTTATACGCTTTCCTCAACATTTCTATCAAACCTACACTTTTTCCACTTTCAAATGAACATAATGCCGTACCTGAAGATATCGATAAAAGTCCTGTTTTTCCAAAGTGTATTTCTCTTTAAGGGTATCCAAACTGAGCAATGCTCCCCCTTTCATCAGCTTGCACAGAGTGTTAGACCTTTTAGAGCCCAGTCCCTAAATCTAGTGTCCAATCTGTTAGGCATGAAATCCGAGTCATACGCACACCATTTGAGAAAGATAGTATCATTCTCCAATTTATATTCTTTTATTATTGTTTTCCACATTTTAAGAGAACATTTCATCAATGGATTTTCAATAATGTTTATGAAATTGTGTAGGTTATTGTCAGCTATAATTGACTGTATGGGAGTACACCCTCTCTTCTATATGTTTCCATTGAGCATCATATGCTGGGTTACATCAGCATATCATTGTTCTTATCTGTGTTGTGAAATAGTAATCTCTGACAGGGTCAAACCATCCCCCTTCTTCTTCAGGTGTAAAGTTTTGAGACGAACCCTCGGTCTTTTACCTTGCCATATATATCTTGATATCATTTTTTCCCATTCATAATATTGACTTTGGTTGATCTCTATAGGGTTTGGAATAGATATAATAATCTAGGTAGTATATATTTTTAATAGATTCAATTCTTGAAGAAATATAAAATAAAGGAATTTCTGTTTTGCACATCCTCCTATTAATATCTTTGTACATTCTGCACTAAACTGTTTTATTGTAGAGATCACTTATAGTATCTTCTTGATTTTTTATATTCTATATTTCTATCATTGACTTTCTACTTTCCTCCTATGAAAGTATGTACTCTTAATATTTTTTTCATCAAATATAACACATAAAAACAATAATTCAATAACGTGCTTTAACCACTAGGCGGTGCACACAAGGTACACACAGCCATAATAACTTTGTATTATTAGACACTTACGGAGCGTCCACACTACAGCTTCAAAAAAAGCTTGGAGCTGGGCGTGTCTGAAAGCTTGGGGATTTTATTCGAGCAACGCGACCGACAACCAATCACATGAATCTCCCGCCCCCGACATACAAAGCAAAAACCCCGGGGATTTTATGCGAGCAATATATAAACTCCCCAAACAGGCGAAAACCTACCAGTTTCACCCACTGTCTCTGCCTCCTCCCTCCATGACTGGTTCTTCCGGTTTGTATCCCGGTAGGTGAAGAGGGTCTGGTCATACAAAACCGGGTGATTTGCTACGGAGATAAATAGTTTCTCCTCCATCCTTTTTTGAAATATAGAAATCAACGGCGGGATATCTCTCCCAGCTTAGACGCGGTTTGATTGGCTAGCGCTTGAGCTGTCAGATTTTCAGAAACGGGATTTGATTG
The DNA here is from genome assembly GCA_028583405.1 of Pogonophryne albipinna. Taxonomy (NCBI): domain Eukaryota; kingdom Metazoa; phylum Chordata; class Actinopteri; order Perciformes; family Artedidraconidae; genus Pogonophryne; species Pogonophryne albipinna. The sequence goes on along the minus strand of JAPTMU010000028.1, from coordinate 553,614 downwards.
GCTGGCGCTGGCTACTCCGGCGTCTCCGGCGTCAGAAGTTGAACATTGTTCAACTTCTGACGCCGGCGGAGACGGACCGCTATGCTACCAACAATTCAGTTCGGCGAAAAGCGAGGCAACGTGACGTCACCCCATTCAAAGTGAATGGGCAGACGCGTTGGAAACTGTTTTTGAAGCTGTCGACGCTGTAGTGTGGACGCAGCGTTATGTATGTACAACATCTGAAGATGTGTAGTTTTATTCATGCTTTCACATAATTACAGCATATTGCTATACTATTTCAGACTCAGTATTTACATTCTTACATTGAATTCAAATCAGTAATATCTTTAAAAACTACAAGTCCTTTTCTATCAGCTGTGCATCGTTATGGTGTAAATATAACCTATCTACAAATTAGATCAAATGTAAAAGTCAGCCGAATTAGTGTTGATACTGCATGGAGACGTATTGTGTGAAGAGAAATTTAAGATGTTGTTGGATTGTTGATATATTTATGATCCACGTCAAGTATTCAGTTTCGGCGGCATTTCTTCCAGTTTTTTCAAAGGTCTTCTCATCAGGGCTCTATAAATACAGAACTACGGCAGATCTGTAATATGTAATGCAGCCGAACCGTGTATTACAATGCCGTTATGTGATGACTTTCAGAGAGAAAAGCAAGATCACTCGGAATTAAGTATTATTTTCTTTTAAAAAAAATGTTTTCTGATTTCATATGGCATGAACACCATATCCCTACATGCATTGCAGCTAAAACATCCAATCTGCGAGCTTAAACCATAGCTGAGGATCTTAGGTAATCAGTTCAGTGGCTGTCTGTTTCCGGTTATTTGTATTTTGAAATTCAGTTCCTGACGAAAAAATAAACGCCAAAAAAGCCAGAGATTATGGAATTAAACAAATAAATAAAAACAAGGATAAGTGTGTGTTATTGGTGAGTAAATAACAGTGTGTTATTTAGAAAAGAATAACAAATTAGAAGGAAAAAAAGATTTAAAAAAATACAGATTTCAGTATTCTGAGGCTCTGAGCCATTTATTTTCCTCACAGACGGCAACAAAAGTCCGACATTATACGATTTAAAATAAAAACAATAATTGTGGCTTGATATTGAGTAAGAACATGTTTTTATGAACCACACAGCTTCCAAGACCCGACCGGACAAAAAGACGTGCTGCAGGCACGAAACATACTACCAATAGAAATACATTGCTTTTAAAATCGTTCTGTGTGACACGAAAAAAAGGGGAAAATCGTGTTGGTGAACACGAATCAATAGATAAAATGTCGTGACTATAACACGAAATGCCGTGAGACTGGGTTGGTCCAGCACCACGTACTGAATTAAAGTACCCTTTTTGAACCTTTCCGAGACTCCATTGTCTCTTTTTAATTTCCTCCGGGACTCGAGAAAACGTACACGATCTACAGGCATCCCATACACATTCAACTGCTAACAGCTAAGTGCTAAAGGCTAACTGCTAACAGCCAACTGCTAACAGCTACCTGCTTACAGTCAAAGGCTAACAGCTAACAGCTAATGGCTTAGTTTATCAGCTCTCCTCCTGCTGATATCAACATGAATGTGATGCTCATGATGGCATTATGAGGAGAAAAAAGTACCTGGACGTGTCGATCATAAGTTTACGCAATAAAGAATCACAAAAAGTAAATTGTGGTTTCCCATCAGCGACTAGGTAATATGCTGATCATCGGCCAAAGCAGGCCAGTAAATAATGAAGATACAATTATAACACATAACTGGCAGATTGTGTTGTAAGCCTGTAACCTCTGAACAGAGAATCTGAGTCCTGCTGTGAGTGTAGCTGTGTTAGCCGTTAGACGAACTCAGTCAGAACTTCCAAACTGAACCGCTGTTGATCACTTGCGTCTGTCTGTCCATACCTGAGTGTCTCCAGTCTCCAGAGTGGATCCTCCAGTCCAGCAGACAGCAGCTTCTCTCCTGAGTCTCCTGGATGATTGTAGCTCAGGTCCAGCTCTCTCAGATGGGAGGGGTTGGAGCTCAGAGCTGAAGCCAGAGAAACACAGCCTTTCTCTGTGACGAGACAGCCTGAGAGACTGGAACCAGGGAATACAGTAAACTCAGTGTTTTAAAAAGCAGCAGGAAAAACATACAGAGGTCGACCATCTTCATCAACATGAACCAGAAGCTGGATCAAACGGATTCAAAGTTGAACTGCCTGAAAATAAAATGCAGAATCCTGACCTGAGAGTCTCCAGTTCACAGTGTGGATTCTCCAGTCCAGCAGACAGCAGCTTCACTCCTGAATCCTGCAGGCCGTTGTTACTCAGGTCCAGCTCTCTCAGACTAGAGGACTGGGAGCTGAGGACTGAGGACAGAGCTTCACAGCTTCTCTCTGACAGCTTACAGCCACTCAGCCTGGGGAAGGATTAGCAATGAACACAATTTATTTTATTTATCATTTTTAAAACTGATCAATGTTGTTTGTATCTCCACTTACAGAGCTTTCCTGGAGGCTTTGATCACTGGCAGCAGCCTCAGAAGAGCCTTCTCTGAAGCAGAGTATTTCTTCAGGTCAAAGACGTCCAGATCTTCTCCTGATGACAGTAAGATGAAGACCAGAGCTGACCACTGAGCAGGAGAGAGATTATCTGTGGAGAGACTTCCTGAACTCAGGTACCGTTGGATCTGCTCCTCTAGAGAACGATCATTCAGTTCATTCAGACAGTGGAACAGGTTGATGCTTCTCTCCGGAGACGGGTTCTTTCTTATCTTCTTCTTGATGTACTCAACTGTTTTCTGGTTGATCTCTGAGCTACTTCCTGTTTCTTTCAGCAGGCCATGTAGGAGTTTCTGATTAGTCTGCAGTGAAAGACCCAGGAGGAAGCGAAGGAACAAGTCCAGGTGTCCATTTGGACTCTGTAAGGCCTGGTGCACAGCACTCCGGTAGAGATGTTTAAGTTGAGGCTTGTCTCTGAACACTTTAGGCAGCCTGGAGGTTGTTGGTTCTTCTGCCAGCAGGTTGACTCCAGAGTTGATGAAGGTCAGATGGACATGAAGAGCAGCCAGAAACTCCTGAACGCTCAGATGGACGAAGCAGAACACCGTGTCCTTGTACAGTTCACTCTCCTCTCTAAAGACCTGTGTGAACACTCCTGAGTACACTGAGGCTTCTGTGATATCGATGCCACACTCTGTCAGGTCGTGATCATAGAAGATCAGGTTGCCTTTCTGCAGCTGCTCAAAGGCCAGTTTTCCCAGAGCCTCCGTCATCTTCCTGCTCTCTGGACTCCAGTGGGAATCCGTCTCCCTTTTTCCATCATACTTGATGTTCTTCACTTTGGACTGAATCACCAGGAAGTGGATGTACATCTCAGTCAGGGTCTTGGGCAGCTCTCCTCCCTCTCTGGTTTTCAACACTTTCTCCAGAACTGAAGCAGAGATCCAGCAGAAGACTGGGATGTGGCACATGATGTGGAGGCTTCGTGAGGTCTTGATGTGGGAGATGATGGTGCCGGCCTGCTCCTGATCTCTGAATCTCTTCCTGAAGTAAACCTCCTTCTGTGGGTCAGTGAACCCTCGGACCTCTGTCACCATGTCCACACACTCAGGAGGGATCTGATTGGCTGCTGCAGGTCGTGTGGTTATCCAGAGGCGAGCAGAGGGAAGCAGCTTCCCCCTGATGAGGTTTGTCAGCAGCACATCCACTGAGGTGGACTCTGTGACATCAGTCAGGATCTCAGTGTTGAGGAAGTCCAGAGGAAGTCGACACTCATCCAGACCGTCAAAGATGAACACGACCGGGAACTGATCGAACCTGCAGATTCCTGCGTCTCTGGTTTCAGAGAAGAAGTGATGAACAAGTTCCACCAAGCTGTACTTGTTCTCTCTCACCACATTCAGCTCTCTGAAAGGTAATGGAAATGTGAACTGGATGTCCTGGTTGGCTTTGCCTTCAGCCCAGTCCAGAGTGAACTTCTGTGTTAAGACTGTTTTCCCGATGCCAGCCACTCCCTTTGTCATCACTCTGAGTGGTGCATCTCTTCCAGGTGAGGCTTTAAAGAGGTCTTCTTGTCTGATGGTTGTTTCTGGTCTGTCTGGTTTCCTGGATGCTGTTTCAATCTGTCTGATCTCATGTTCTTCAGCTGTAGTTTCTCCCATGGTGATGTAGATCTCCGTGTAGATTTCCTTTAGAGGTCTTGAATTACCCGTTTTTATGATTTTCTCAATTTTTTTCTTGAGGTTGAATTTGAGGTTCCCTTGGCACTGAGTGAGAAGCTCTGAATGAAGACAAAAATAATCCCTCAATTGAGACAATGATACTTTCCACATAAAATAACCATCACAAGTGTGGTTCCTAATTTTACACATTTTTGACATGACAGTAGATTATTTCCCTTGGATCAAGACGCCGCATCTTGTTGCTTTGAAATAAAATATTTTCGAAACCAGAATGAACAATCTGTGGTCCCCAGAGAACCATGGCCCTAAACCTGACGACTCGTATTCCTGCTGCTGGAAGACGAGGCACGGCCTTGGCAGATCGACCTCTGAGGATGTGGACTCAGCTCTCACTCCAGTTATACAGGAAGTGAATTGCTTTTAGTAATTGGCCCAATACTGCATAATCCTGCAATAGACTACTATCAACAAGATGCCCTGGGGTCACAGTAATAATCTTTCCCTTATTCCATAAGACAGGGTGGATGGAAAACTCTATTGACCCCTTCTTGCAAATGTGGAGCCACAGCCTAACTACTGAATGTATCCCCAGCTGGTGCCCTGACCCAGAGACTGCAAGAGAGCAAGTTACTCTGAACTGTTGGTCGATGCATCGGCAGAGAGAACAGGGACAGCTTTCATCTCAATTAACCTCAAAGGTGACCTGGGTAACTCTGGAAAAGGAGAGAGTCTAATCCCTATCCAGGAGTTTCTTTCCAGAGCCGGTTCAATGTGTAGAGGTGAGCCCAACTTTGTCTAGTTGGTCCTGCTCCACCTCCCACACCGACACCGGATCCGTCCCCAGCAGAGAGGTGACGGTTGTTTGAAGTTTGCATACCATGTCCCTCTTCACCTACAACCCAACTAGCATTGATTGGACCCTTAGACCCAGTGGTGTGTAGACCCCGGTGCCTGACTGCAGGATGTGGACCTGGTCTGCATAATAGGGTTGCTTTTTTTCTAAGTAGCTGATCTAAAAAGTGACCCTGCCAGAAACTATTGACCCTGACCACTGAGCTTTCAGGGTCGTGGGGGAACCTAAACCCTGACACCATGTACAGGTGGTGTTTCTCTGTGTGGTATATCAGGAGGACACATCCAATTCATGTTATCATTGTGATTTACCTGACCTCAGGTTCCCTGTTTGTTAAATTATTTTTTAACTAATGACCTACCTGTCGGTTCTGATGGAATTTTTGATAATTTCTCCACCAGAAGATTCTGATTAATCTCCTTCAAAACGTTTCTGGTCACTTTAATAGTGTTAATGCAGTAGTTCAGAAACATATGGTCCACAGTTTGCGTCCGACATGCATCCTCTAGTCGACTCTTTGGGATTCCTTCGTATCCTAGGACCTCCTGCTGCAGGTGCCACTTGAATTCTTCAAAGTCATCTTTCCCCAATTGTTCTAAAGTTCTGAAGAGGATCTTTTTCAGTGTCGCCATATTTTCTCCCTGCAGAGATCCAAAAGATACCAACACAAAATATTTTATAATCTTACATCTGAAATAACATGGGTTTATGCAAAAAAATACTTTCTTTGTTTTTCAATGGTCCAGGTTCAGGTCCAGGTCCAGGTTCAGGTCCAGCTTCAGGTCCAACTTCAGGTACAGGTTCAGGTCCAGCAGAATGTGGTGTGTCCTCTAGGCTGGAACACAACACAGAGCTTTGAGTGAATAAGGAGTGCTGAGCTGTGACATGGAGAAGAGTCATGGACAGTTGGAGATCTCACCTCTGAGCTTTGGTCTGGCTGTCATGTTCCCCACACAGAGAGGGGGGGGCTCCCTCCTCTCTGTCCTCACACTGATCCATAGCAGAACCTCCACCTTCACACAAACACAACAAGATGCTCATCACAACAAGAACATCACAGGACATATTAATGCCCCTCCTCTCAGATGTTCCACAGCCCCAGGCCCAATCAGAAACTCAGTTTGTTGACCCCTAAATATGTTTTTGTGATTGTCAAGACTTCTTACAGCACACTCAGAAGTGACCAAATGTCTCAGTTTTAAACATGTTGTTAGAGAATAATTCTCCCTTACTCCTAGGTATCTAAACTTTTTGCCCTTTGACGTTTATGACCAACCCTGACGTCTGTTATCTCTCTTAAGGAATGGGAGGCCTCAGCTATATGTTGATATTCCCAGTTTATGACCGGGCAACTCTCGGTCACAAATGGTTTATGATTGTGAAAACGCTGGCTTCGAGCCTGAGGGTCACACAAGTGATTCAGTGTCTCCAGATGTTTGGGCTATCTCCAGTGTTCCCAGATGTTTACGTTATCTTCCCCAATATGTTGATTACTCTCTGTGAACTAGTTAAAAGATCTAGCGAGAGAGAGGCGCTGCAGAATTGATGTAGCAACCCTCCCGTGCAGTCTGAACCTCTGGCTGCTGTGACTTGTGATGTGAATTCTCCGGCCGATACTCGTAATAAACCATCAGTGTTTGACATCAAAGCTCCAACTCTCCTCGTGTCTCTCTGAGTCCTGACTCTCCATTGCTACAGACGTTTCCCTTACACATGTGGTTAACTTTGTTCATTGAGACAAAGCTAAACACATACGCATCAAAACCACTTGGTTATGTTTAGAAAAAAAGATAACGGATTTGCTTAAAATTTGTAAGTTTGTTACTCTATGCATTCAAACTTTAATCAAAGCTTCACGCAGCGTGGGCGACCCCCTCCCCGCACTCGTTGGCATGCGCTCCAGTCACCGTTACTATATTTTCCACTTTGAAAAGGCATTGATAGGACTTAGTCTGGTCATTGATGCTTGGGTAGCCTCAGGACTGGACCCTCATGTAAGGTTTGGAGCAGTTTAGACAATGTTTATCTGAAAAATAAAATAAATGGTGTGTTCTCTTTTGACCTACAAACTTGTCATTTGCGCTACAGATTATACATTTTCAATTCAGCGTTACATTTGAAATTCCATCTGAATTATTTTTTATTTCCGACCTCCTCTCGAGAAAGAGTTGGTATTTGTTTGCTTTTGCCCGTTTCTAATGCTATTCAACAGAAACGTACACATTTTCTGTACGTTCTATTGAAGGTCATGAGTTGTGACGTGTGTACGCAGTTTAGCGTTTGTAGCTTATTCTAGATCATGGTAAATTAGAAAAAGTCATAGGCCACGCCCACATTATTAAATCACCACGATCCATGAGATCTCATTTAATACTCGCCCCCAGAGCATGTGTTTACAATTTCGTTAATTTCTGTTAGAAAGTTAAACATTTGTGTTGATCTTAGCGGGCCCTCTGGGTCGGTATCAAGTTTGAACATATCCAATGAGGTATGAGGATTTAGTTCCATTTAGATTTATGGCGAACATGTTTTTTGACTGATCTTGCTCATTTTGAAGAGTAATGTATGACTGTCCCCGAATGTTTTATACAAAGTAAATGTTTACAGATTCAAAATGGAAAAGTTTGTAGTCATTAAACTGCTTTCACATTATGCTAATGAGCAACACATCTGAGTGGGCGGAGCCTGGTAGTTCTTTCTGTAAAGTGTCTTCAGCTCAATGTGTGTACCACATTTCAAGTCAATCTGACTTTTGGTGCGAGTTGTGTGGCTCTCTTGTGTGGCCCTCTTGTGTGGCCCTCTTGTGTGGCCTCGTGGCGCTAGAGAGCCTGCTGGTCATGTCAGAATGCATTCACTACAGGACCTCAGAACTTTTACCATTCCTGACGTCTGTGCAATGTTTTACAAATCTCTGAGCATGATGAGTGCCTCAACAACTGGCTTTACCTGCAGGGACAGGCAGCAACATTAAGAGATCTATGGATACATCTCTCAAGACCCATAAGAAACAGAACTGTATATATTTCAACAGTCAATAAACCATTAGAATATGACCACAACCAACAACATAGCAAAGCCAACAACAAATCATGTAAACTTGTTTATTTAATGATTAGTTTATTTAAAGTTGTGAGTGTGTTTGGGCTCCTGAATCTCAGAGCCTCTCCTCTCTCTCTCTCCCTCCTTACTAATCACTATCGTTTTAAAACTGTATGTTTGGTTTACTGTCCTATAGTATTTCATACCTGTTATTATTTATTCTGTAATTTTTGTATAACTATAATAATTATATAAAAGTGGTGGGGCACAAAAAACGTAGATGTCTATAAGCTTCTGCAGTGACGTGCAGTGAGGTTCATGGCTGGTGGCTCTGACTCTTCAGGTTTACAAATATTATATTTGGACCTAAATGAAAATATAATATTATTTTCAAAAGCTATTTTAGTCTGATGCTTCGATTAATTTTAAACAGACAGTTCAACAAAAGGATACCCAAAAAATGTAATTGTATCATTTAAATATTGAATTGTTCTCTCTTAGTAAGATCCCATCTTCAATACAATTGTGGTCTTACCTTGACTTGAAGATGAAGTCCATGCTATCCTTCTGGACAAAAATCTCTATTACTTTTTTTTAAAAGTCCTAGTTTCAAAAGTCGAATCATAAATCTAATCGATAGATTTATGATTCAAAAATGATAAAAGTAGGGTAGACATGTGGATATTATCCGGCTGAACAAAACGTGCATTTATCAAACAGCTACGTTTCCCACAGATCTTATTTTGAGCTATTTTCTAAAATCCACTGGAGAAATCTCATTGCTTTTTTGTCGAGGGAAGCCATGCGCAGCTTACTTCCTGGTTTTAGGACGCGTCTCTCGTCTCCTCTTCACACACCACACTTTTCGCGGCACATGTACTTACAGCCAATCAGCTCTGAATGATGTGAGATGACGTATGGTGGGGATGGCAGCTCGATGCCCCTATGGTCATTATTTTTATGCCACACACATTAAATAGGAAAATACTTTGAGCATGCGCAGTGTAGTTTTTACAGTCACCGTTCACTTAGACAGTGAGAGGGAGGGGCAGGATCGGGTTTTGTCCCACATGGCTCAAAACAGCTCAATAGGCACACACTGTAGACACTAATTAGAAGAACGCAGACTAAAACAGCAATGAGACGAATCAGATGATTAAACATGATCTTAAAATATATTTTATATTTATTTTTATTTATTTTTTTGTATTTTTTTGTATTTTTTTGTAATAATTATTTGTAATACTTTCTGCTGACACAAGGTGGGGCTGTGCCTCTAATGACCAGTCGCCACTGCGTGTGTCATTATTGTATGATCAGTATGACAGATGAACATATCCTGGCCTCGTCAAAGTTAGGTTTTAGTTAAAATAACTGCTGCTACTTCTTGTTGACTAACCACGTCCTCTTCCAGCAGCTCTGGCCCCGCCCCCGAGTCTTCTGATCTGCTTTCTGTCCCCAGAACCAGAACTAAACCTGGAGAAGTTCAGTTATTATGCTCCAAACATCTGGAACAAACTCCCAGAAACCTGCAGGTACTTTTAAATCCAGGCTAAATACGTTCACTTTAAATGAACTATTCATATCTCACACTGCACTGTAACTGTTATTCATGTTATACCTATGTTGTTCTATATAAGCTTGTTGTATGTTTATTTAATTATCTTTGCGTTTGACTTTGACTGTTTTTAAATAACATTTTACAATGTGTTTCCGCTGCACTATTTCTTAATGCTCTTAATGTCTTTCATTTTTGTAACGGACTCCTGTGGGAGGATCCTCACCTGCTGAACTCTCTTCAGGTCCACAGAAACACTGCTGATCTCGTCCTCCTCAGTCCTGGTTCTGCCTGCTATTCCCTTATATCTCCTTTTATGCAACAGTTTGAACACCAACTGTTGCAGGTGTGACTTCCGTGAAAGAGGAACTCGGTACTTCCGCTCTGAGTTGCAAAGGGGGGAAGGGGGCGGAGTTTGAAGTGCTGCAATAGTTTTCCACTCAGGAGGAACTTGTACAGAAAGACAAACGTATAATATGAGAGTGAGGTCTGTCTTTGTGTTTAGCACATATCTGTTTTGTTCACCCACATGCCTTTGCTGATAAATACTCCGTTTCTAAACTGAGTTGTTCTCAGGACTGCAAAGATGCACTTCAGAGTGACTGAGCCCAGTCAGTGTGAGAGGGGGTGTAGTTCTGCTAGCTGTCCACTAGATGCTGCTAACTGACCCTCTAATGAAACACAGATCAGGGTGAATGGTCAGTGTGAGAGGGGGTGTAGTTCTGCTAGCTGTCCACTATATGCTGCTAACTGACCCTCTAATGAAACACAGGTCAGGGTGAATGATCAGTGTGAGAGGGGGTGTAGTTCTGCTAGCTGTCCACTAGGTGCTGCTAACTGACCCTTTAATGAAAAACAGGTCAGGGTGAATGGTCAGTGTGAGAGGGGGTGTAGTTCTGCTAGCTGTCCACTAGATGCTGCTAACTGACCCTCTAATGAAACACAGGTCAGGGTGAATGGTCAGTGTGAGAGGGGGTGTAGTTCTGCTAGCTGTCCACTAGATGCTGCTAACTGACCCTCTAATGAAACACAGATCAGGGTGAATGGTCAGTGTGAGAGGGGGTGTAGTTCTGCTAGCTGTCCACTAGGTGCTGCTAACTGACCCTTTAATGAAACACAGGTCAGGGTGAATGGTCAGTGTGAGAGGGGGTGTAGTTCTGCTAGCTGTCCACTAGATGCTGCTGACTGACCCTCTAATGAAACACAGATCAGGGTGAATGGTCAGTGTGAGAGGGGGTGTAGTTCTGCTAGTTGTCCACTAGATGCTGCTAACTGACCCTCTAATGAAACACAGGTCAGGGTGAATGGTCAGTGTGGGAGGGGGTGTAGTTCTGCTAGCTGTCCACTAGATGCTGCTAACTGATCCTCTAATGAAAGACAGATCGGAAAAAATGAAAACTCTTAAATGGTCTTGAGATGAAGTCACACTTTGAGGAGATGTTCCTTCATAGATACAGCTGTAAATATCAGCAGACATGTTACTGAGGACAACACAGACTCTCCACATCGCGAGTGTTTCAGGTGAGAGTCACTTTTTCAAAACACAAGGTAAAATCAATCAGATCTTCTGCACTTTAAAGGGTTCTGCTGATGTTCAGGTGTATGTAACGTTGCTCTGTAACACTCAATACAGATCACATGATGTATGTAAAAGGTTATTTTCAATGAGGAGGAAAACGTAGAAGGAACACAATCTGAAGTTGACTTAGCCGGCATTTTATTAAACATTAAACAACACTTTCAGCCCTCTGCTAATTCAGACAAGTATAATGAAATATGGCCCACAAATTAAACTTGTCATATATTGTACTACTTCAATATATATGTACAAATATATATCACGGTATTCATGTGTGCCACCTTTCAAATAAATTAAATAAATTAAAGTTGAAAACATTTGTAAACAAATCTTAGTTGATATAAAAAGCCCAATAACTTATTTCTATTACAAGCTACATGACATCTTTCTATTTCCTCTCATTATAATCGCTCTGCTAACAAAATACAGTAAACCCTCTGGAGAGCTGAGATGAAGGCGGTTGTGTTTCTTAAAGCATTTTCTAATATCAAGAATAATTTACCTACATTTGATAGATTTGTCCAACTTATAACTGAACTGATAAGGAGATATTAATCACCTTGTTGGAGTCGGAAGTCCTGTTAAATTATTCCGGAAATGACTCAGACCTACTAACTGACCTAACAGAAGTTATTGAGTCTATGTAAGTTTACTGCTTGGCTCAGATCCACCAACGTCAGCAAGATCTCACCTCTATTAATTCCTGAAGAACCAGGTTCAATTAACTGCTGTTTCAATTCAGACGACTCTCTTAAATCTGTTTAAGGATCCCGAAGGATTTTGATATCAGTAAATGAGGTGTGGCCCTACCTAAGTGTGAGTGTGGCAGAGTGCAGTCTTACCTTTGAAGCAGGAGAGGAGAGCGCAGATGTCTTTTAAGTTGTCCCAGTCCAAAAGGTGGGATCAGTTTATTTGAAGAAAAATGGTCCACACTTGTACAGGGTTTTTACCTTCTCTCTTTACAACATTATAATCATACAAAACATATCATGCTGTGATCATGTTCAAATAGGAAACTTTAATTCACAGTCTTACATTTATTACACTAAATTGTAACTTCAACTGCCCAATTCAGTTGTAACATTTAGTCTAACCCGACAGAGTCCAGGGTTAGGGTTGCCCTACAAGCAGAAGAAGGTATATATATATATATACGTATTTTTATACATATTTTTCAATATTGAAGATTTTGATTTGTTTCGAATGTGTACAACAATAATACAAAAAAATACTATACAAACTTAAGCAGTGTCAAATTGATAAACACAAATATTACTGACTTATATATATCAAGATGTTTGTACATAGCTACAGTGTAGATATATCAATGAAAGTCTTAGGCTCCTCCAACAGTGCAACACAATAAAACAGATACAATAGTGCAAGTAAATACAATAGAATATAAGTAATTGGAATATTTTTGATTTGATTTATTTTGAATGTGTAAAACAATAATACAAAAATAATTATTATTATAATGAAATTAAACATGAGAATTATTATACTGTACAAAATTAAGCAGTGTCAAATTGATAAACAAAAATATGAATGACTTATAAAATATATATAAACAAATGATCTAGTTAAAGGTGGGGTAGGTAATTTTGGAGAAACCAGCTCGAGTGCGCTAGAATTTGAAAATACACAACCGGAGAAAATCTGCCACTTCCTCACAGAGCCCCTCCTCCAACACACGAACGCGCACATGACCAATGAGGGCAGAGATCAGTTTGTGCACAGATGGAAGGCTGACAGGCAGGTAGGCCATCCAGTTACTTTAGCCGGCTCAGATGATTGGTCGTGCTTTTTACAGCGCCACGGCTTCCACTGATGAATTTTTTTAATGTATTTATTGTCAAAGCATTTAATATATTCATTGCTATCGGGATGTTAAGAGCATTCCATGGAATATAACAAAAAGTGTTTCTGAAATAAATTACATACCCCACTTTTAATTACACATCCGAAAAATGGTGTGAAGAAGTTCATTTAATCCCACCCCTTCTCCCAAAAACTAAATTATTAACATTTATAATTCTAGATTAGTACATAGCTACAGTGTAGATATATCAATGAAAATCTTAGGTCACAGGCTCCTGTGATATACATATATATATATATATATATATATATATATATTTATTTATTTATTTGTAGTTTGTATTCGAGATTGTGGGAAACGGTATTTTGATCTCTCTGTACACACAAACTGAAAGACGCTGGTGCTTCAATATCAGGATCCATGTATTTATTATCCTCTCAAGAATTGAAGTAGTCAGAACAAAAAAAGAGAATGTGTTGGTATTTCTCTCAAAATCTCAAAATTCTGACTTTTTCCCAAAATCCTGTCCTTTTCTCAAAATTATGACTTTTTCTCAAAATCTCAAAATTATGACTTTTTCTCAAAAATCTCAAAATTATGACTTTTTCTCAAAAATCTCAAGATTCTGACTTTTTCTCAGATTTATGACTTTTTCTCCAAATTCTGATTTTTTCTCCAAATTTTTCTCTAAAATACCAAACATTCTGAATTTTCTCAAAAATCTCAAAATTCTGACTTTTTCAAAAATATCTGAAAAAATCCTGACTTTTTCTCAAAATCTCAAAATTCTGAGTTTTTCTGAATACTTAAAAATGTTGATAATCACTGGTCACCGGCTTGGGCTTTGTGACGGCCGTCGCCTCTCCGGTCCTGGTAATTCTGTTTTGCTGTTCCTTATGTAAATGAGCTGTGTAGTTGCCCCAACGTCATTGGCTACCAGTTCCTGGTCCGCCTCCGAAGACACTGATTGGATTACACCGGCCGACGCACTCCAGGAGATATTAATCACCCAATAAAAGACTCTCTGAGGACACAGCCTTCAGAATAAAAGACTCTCTGAGGAAACAGCCTTCAGAATAAAAGACTCTCTGAGGACACAGCCTTCAGAATAAAAGACTCTCTGAGGAAACAGCCTTCAGAATAAAAGACTCTCTGAGGACACAGCCTTCAGAATAAAAGACTCTCTGAGGACACAGCCTTCAGAATAAAAGACTCTCTGAGGACACAGCCTTCAGAATAAAAGACTCTCTGAGGAAACAGCCTTCAGAATAAAAGACTCTCTGAGGACACAGCCTTGAGAATAAAAGACTCTCTGAGGACACAGCCTTGAGAATAAAAGCCTCTCTGAGGACACAGCCTTCAGAATAAAAGACTCTCTCTGGACACAGCCTTCAGAATAAAAGACTCTCTGAGGACACAGCCTTCAGAATAAAAGACTCTCTGAGGACACAGCCTTCAGAATAAAAGACTCTCTGATAAAAACACTTCTGACAGTAAAGACACAATCGGTGAGCCAGATTTAAAACACCAACCCTTAAACCCAGGACAGGAAGTGATGTCCTCCTACAGAGGACATACAGACACTGAGGAGACACCTGACCATAACCTAAACCCAGCATAGAGAGGTTCAGTGAATGTGGTTCTGATGGTGTGGAGGTGGGTCAGTGCGTCACAGACTGAGACTCTGTAGAAGGATAGAGAGCCAGCAGGATGATCCAGATACACTGCTACTCTACCAGAGGAGGAGGAGGAGGAGGAGGAGGAGGAGGAGGAGATGCTTGTTTCTCTCTTATTGTGCCTGACAGAGTAACCTCTATCAGAGCAGTTCAGACTCCAGGATTGATCATTCCCTCCAAACAAACAGTCGTAACGGTTTCCTCTCCTGCTGACTCCTCTGTAAGTCACTGATATACGAACCCCTCCTCTCCACTCGACCTCCCAGTAACAGCGACCAGTCAGAGCTTCTCTACACATCAGCTGAGAACAGGAGTCAAACCTCTCTGGATGATCTGGATATGGCTGCTTCTCTCTCACACATGTCACCTTCCTGTTGTCCTCAGACAGTTTGAGTTCTCTGTGAACTGTGTTTGAGTCCAGGTTGAGTTCACAGGAATCTGATGAGAGACACAGACAGCAGTTTATCATCAGACCCACCTGAAGGCTTTACTCTCTGTTAGTGGTCCTTTCTATAAAGCTTAAAGTTGTCAGTCGTGTTTTCATGAATAAATACCACCTCCATCATCTTTGTCTTTAGAGAGAAGCTGACTGATCCACACTTACACTTCCTCAGACCTGGTTTTAGCCTCTGCTCTCCACCATGGTCCAGCCTGGAGGAAGAAACACAGTCAGGATGATGTTCTATCCAACATGAGTCCTAGCTGCTGGTACCTCGTGGAGCGGAGTTTACTTTCTTAGAGAAAGCTTTTTTGTTGGCATTTAGTGTCAAACATTGTCACAGCATATTGTACATTGCATCTTTACATGAATGACATACATCTGTTCATAGTTTTTTTCAGCAATATGCACATGATGACACAAAAAACACAGATGGGAAAGACATAAAGAAAATAAATAGAACAACAGTGAACAATTAGGGAGTTGTGGTGACACGTTATGGGACATAATTCACCGTTGGGAATATTGTGTGTTGCAACACGGACCCGTTAGTGAAGGTACCGTGTGGTGTCATTCATGCTAGCTTGACAGTAGCAACGAGCAGATGTACTTACCTTGTCTTCTTGCAAATGGAAAATAAAGTGTGGACTTCCATTCTGAACACACCGCCTCTCACTCCCTTTCATCAGCTCTACACTGGTGACCCTGGCGTTTTCGTGAAAGTTTCCGAAGACTTAATGAACATGGCTGATCGCGATGTTTATGTTAAACTGCCGGAGTTTTGGGAGCATGCCGCTGCAGCGTGGTTCGCACATGTGGAGGCACACTTTGCGTGACACCACGTCACCAAAGGCGTGGCAGCACCCCTGCCGGCGAAGGTTGAAGCTGTTGCGGCGTTTCCTCGCCCGCACACGGCCCGGTCGCTCCGTGAGTTTCTAGGGATGGTGACTTTCTACCACCGTTTCATCGCCCGGGCCGCCCACATTATGCGGCCGCTGTATGAGGCTTTGAAGGGTAGGGCCCCCATCCAGGAGATCGAATGGACGGCGGAGGCTGAGGTTGCTTTTAAGGAGGTCAAGACCGCGCTATCTCAGGCGGCCCTGTTGGCGCTCCCGTCATCCACGGCTCCCATCTCCATTACCACAGAAGCATCGGACTACGCCGTCGGTGTGGTGCACAAGCAGTGGGTGGAGGGCGCTTGGCAGCCACTCGCCTTTTTCAGCCGTCAGTTGACGCCCAGGGAACGCAGGTACAGCGCTTTTGACCGGGAGCTCCTTGGACTCTGGCTGGCCGTGCGGCACTTCCGTTTTTTGCTGGAAGGCCGTGAATTTACGGCGTTCGTTGACCACAAGCCGCTCACGTTCGCCATGTCTAAAGTGACAGAGCCTTGGTCTGCTCGTCAACAGAGGCAGCTTTCCTACATCTCGGAGTTCACCACAGACATTAAGCACGTGGCTGGCAAGTCTGGGGTTCACAGTTCACGTTCGAGCTCTGGAACGCTGTGGCGAGAGGTTTGGGGGTTAACCTTTTAAGCCCGAGGGTCCCCCCAGTGGACCCCCCCCACAGTTTTTTTACGAGACTATGTCTCAGGGCTTCTTAACATTTTTGAAACGATTAATGTTCCATACCCTTTTAACGCTAAGAAACTCCGCTAAATGACAATGTGAACCATTTTTAGCTAAAAGAAACACAAGAGTAATACCAAGCCTTTGAATTAGCATGGAGCGAAAAAATGCTAACTAATGCTAACGGATTTTGCACAGCACTCACGGTAGAAATGCCCTTATTACTTATCGTAACTGCACAAACAAGATATACGATTTAAAGCTGAGACTCCACAGATACCAGACATATAATATCATCACTGTACGCCCCCGAATTGCGGAGCTATCAGCCAGAAACGAGAACGTAAACAACATCCGGTTTAAAAAATATTACAATAATTTCGTCTTACCTTTTTTGATTTGAGATCAAAAGTTGTGTTCACCGGAATAAAAACGCCGCTCAAGGTTAATCCAATGTCTTTGTGTCACGTAGAAATTTTGACTGATAATCCTTCATCATATTTATGGCAATATACTGGGTATAACATTTTGCCGTCCAGGCGTGCACTTTCAGATATGCTTTGTTCGCTTCTCTATTACGTCCGCTATGGTCATTTTTACGTTGATTTGGGAACTGCCCATCGATTCTATTGGTTCTGATGGTTAAGAAAAAGGTGTAAATCACACGAATCGACCAATGGGTTCCAGAGATATGGTCCTGCCTAAAGTATAAAGAATGCCAGCCAGTTTAAGTACTTTACGCAGGCGGCTTCATTTATTGTTTACTACTCACAGCAGGCATTACAGCAGAACCCAGAGCACACAGAGCACACGGAGCACAGAGCGGACAGCAGATAACGGAATTGCAGTTTTATTGCTTATAGATTATCAGAACATTTCAAAGGGGACACAGCCACATTGGATATTAACCTATGGATTAACTACATCATCGTTTTATCGTTTTAATGCCATTGAAGACCAGTTTAGACCAGGCAAAGAGGAAGGTAAGCCATTAGCCTAGCGCATGCTAGTACCTAGCTCCACTTGTTTTGATGTACGTTTTTGTTGATAACGTCGCAAGTTTGTATCTTTCAGTGTTGAGGTGGGCACCGTTAGATTCTGTGTCTTTACGATCATAAACGATGTGTTGGATGTGCAGCTAGGATAAGTAATAAGGGAGCTAGGATAAGTAATAAGGGAGCTAGGAGTGATTTTCGGTGCAGTAATAGGTTAGCATTTTTCGCTCGGGGCTAATTCAGATGCTCACTGTTAGCATTGTGTTTTTTTTGAAAAAATAAATGAAAAAGATCAGTTAAATTAGTTTTTTCCCGTTATATGGATATAAAATATTCATAGTTTATTAAATAGTAAGGTTCCTTAGACGTTGTTTCCTGCAAATGACGCGATTTCGGTCCGTGGGGCCTATAAGTGCTATATAAATAAACTTGCCTTGCCTAAGAGGATAACAGAGTATGTTCTTATATTTTATTTTTATTTTTATTTTTTTCACAACAGTTGTATTTGGATGGAATGAATACCTATAGTGAAAATTCAAAGTAATAAAATGATTTTTACAGTGAAAAAGTTCAAATGGAACTGATGGTTCCCAAATTACCCAGAGGTGAGTCCGCCTGGACTTTATTTTTCTAAACCTCTCTAAAAAGGTCAAATTTAACTTGTTTTGCATCAATCTTGATACAGGGTACTTATTATATGTTATAGTTTGGATTCCTAAAGCTTTTAGTCTACTAACCCATCATTCAAGGGTGGTTTTTACTATAAGTAATGGGGTTTTTTTAGGCGGACATTAGAATTTACATGTTTTTACTATGTTCCATCTGAATTTACTTTAAAATAAAAACATCTATATTGATTCTGACACTTCTACATCCAACTCACAGATGTAACCTTGCTTTGAGAGAAAAGATTATTAATTTACCCCTTTTAGAAGTGAAGATATAGTCTTTGTTGTGTTAGTGGCATTTTCGAGCCTGAAACCTGAAAAACAGGCTCAGGGCTTAAGAGGTTAAGCTTCACCGGACAACCGCTTATCACCCTCAGGCTAACGTCCTTTGTGAACGTTTCCATTGCTCCATGAAGGCGGCACTCGGGCTTAACAGGTTAAAGAGTAGAGTGGACTCAGCCGTCACCGAGGGTGTAAAAACTGAAAGAAATATAATGTCAATAACTGTGTCATAAATGAGAGGAAGAACATGACATTTGAGATATTAGAGACACCTTCAGTCTGTCTGTCCATACCTGAGTGTCTTCAGTCTCCAGAGTGGATCCTCAAGTCCAGCAGACAGCAGCTTCTCTCCTGAGTCTCCTGGATGATTGTAGCTCAGGTCCAGCTCTCTCAGATGGGAGGGGTTGGAGCTCAGAGCTGAAGCCAGAGAAACACAGCCTTTCTCTGTGACGAGACAGCCTGAGAGACTGGAACCAGGGAATACAGTAAACTCAGTGTTTTGATTATGTCAGCATGAAGATACAGATGTTGACCAACTTTATTAACATGAACCTGAGGCTGGATGAGCAGGTTTTAAAGTAAAATTATTTTTGAAAACCTGTGCTCTGACCTGAGAGTCTCCAGTTCACAGTGTGGATTCTCCAGTCCAGCAGACAGCAGCTTCACTCCTGAATCCTGCAGGTCGTTGTTACTCAGGTCCAGCTCTCTCAGACTAGAGGACTGGGAGCTGAGGACTGAGGACAGAGCTTCACAGCTTCTCTCTGACAGCTTACAGCCACTCAGCCTGGGGAAGGATTAGCAATGAACACAATTTATTTTATTAATCATTTTTAAAACTGATCGATGTTGTTTGTATCTCCACTTACAGAGCTTTCCTGGAGGCTTTGATCACTGGCAGCAGCCTCATAAGAGCCTTCTCTGAAGCAGAGTATTTATTCAGGTCAAAGACGTCCAGATCTTCTCCTGATGACAGTAAGATGAAGACCAGAGCTGACCACTGAGCAGGAGACAGATTATCTGTGGAGAGACTTCCTGATCTCAGGTACTGTTGGATCTGCTCCTCTAGAGAACCATCATTCAGTTCATTCAGACAGTGGAACAGGTTGATGCTTCTCTCCGGAGACGGGTTCTTTCTTATCTTCTTCTTGATGTACTCAACTGTTTTCTGGTTGATCTCTGAGCTACTTCCTGTTTCTGTCAGCAGGCCATGTAGGAGTTTCTGATTGGTCTGCAGGGAAAGACCCAGGAGGAAGCGAAGGAACAAGTCCAGGTGTCCGTTTGGACTCTGTAAGGCCTTGTCCACAGCACTCTGGTAGAGACGTGTTAGTGTGGGTTGAGGTCTGAATACTTTAAGCAACCAGGAGGTTGTTGATTCTTCTGCCAGCAGGTTGACTCCAGAGTTGATGAAGGTCAGATGGACATGAAGAGCAGCCAGAAACTCCTGAATGCTCAGATGGACGAAGCAGAACACCGTGTCCTTGTACAGTTCACTCTCCTCTCTAAAGACCTGTGTGAACACTCCTGAGTACACTGAGGCTTCTGTGATATCGATGCCACACTCTGTCAGGTCGGACTCATAGAAGATCAGGTTGCCTTTCTGCAGCTGCTCAAAGGCCAGTTTCCCCAGAGACTCCAACATCTTCCTGGTCTCCGGACTCCAGTGGGAATCCGTCTCCCTTTTTCCATCATACTTGATGTTCTTCACTTTGGACTGAACCACCAGGAAGTGGATGTACATCTCAGTCAGGGTCTTGGGAAGCTCTCCTCCCTCTCTGGTTTTCAACACTTTCTCCAGAACTGAAGCAGAGATCCAGCAGAAGACAGGGATGTGGCACATGATGTGGAGGCTTCGTGATGTCTTGATGTGGGAGATGATGGTGTCGGCCAGCTCCTGATCTCTGAATCTCTTCCTGAAGTACTCCTCCTTCTGTGGGTCAGTGAACCCTCGGACCTCTGTCACCATGTCCATACACTCAGGAGGGATCTGATTGGCTGCTGCAGGTCGTGTGGTTATCCAGAGGCGAGCAGAGGGAAGCAGCTTCCCCCTGATGAGGTTTGTCAGCAGCACATCCACTGAGGTGGACTCTGTGACATCAGTCAGGACCTCAGTGTTGTGGAAGTCCAGAGGAAGTCGACACTCATCCAGACCGTCAAAGATGAACACAACCGGGAACTGATCAAACCTGCAGATTCCTGCGTCTCTGGTTTCAGAGAAGAAGTGATGAACAAGTTCCACCAAGCTGTAGTTGTTCTCTCTCACCACATTCAGCTCTCTGAAGGTGAATGGAAATGTGAACTGGATGTCCTGGTTGGCTTTGCCTTCAGCCCAGTCCAGAGTGAACTTCTGTGTTAAGACTGTTTTCCCGATGCCAGCCACTCCCTTTGTCATCACTCTGAGTGGTGCATCTCTTCCAGGTGAGGCTTTAAAGAGGTCTTCTTGTCTGATGGTTGTGTCTGGTCTGTCTGGTTTCCTGGATGCTGTTTCAATCTGTCTGACCTCATGTTCTTCAGCTGTAGTTTCTCCCATGGTGATGTAGATCTCCGTGTAGATTTCCTTTAGAGGTCTTGAATTACCCTTTTCCATGATTTTCTCAATTTTTTTCTTCAGGTTGAATTTGAGGTTCCCTTGGCACTGAGTGAGAAGCTCTGAATGAAGACAAAAATAATCCCTAAATTGAGACAATGATACTTTCCACATAAAATAACCATCACAAGTTTAGTTCCTAATTTTACACATTTTTGACAAGACAGTAGATTATTTCCCTTGGATCAAGACGCCGCATCTTGTTGCTTTCCAAAAATGTTTCTTTGAAATAAAATATTTTCGAAACCAGAATGAACAATCTGTGGTCCCCAGAGAACCATGGCCCTAAACCTGACGACTCTTATTCCTGCTGCTGGAAGACGAGGCTCGACCCTGGCAGATCGACCTCTGAGGATGTGGACTCAGCTCTCACTCCAGTTATACAGGAAGTGGATTGCTTTTAGTAATTGGCCCAATACTGCATAATCCTGCAATAGGCTACTATCAACAAGATGCCCTGGGGTCACAGTAATAATCTTTCCCTTCGTCCATAAGACAGGGTGGATGGAAAACTCTATTGACCACTCCTTGCAAATGTGGAGCCCCAGCCTAACTACTGAATGTATCCCCAGCTGGTGCCCTGACCCAGAGACTGCAAGAGAGCAAGTTACTCTGAACTGTTGGTCGATGCATCGGCAGAGAGAACAGGGACAGCTTTCATCTCAATTAACCTCAAAGGTGACCTGGGTAACTCTGGAAAAGCAGAGAGTCTAATCCCTATCCAGGAGTTTCTTTCCAGAGCCGGTTCAATGTGTAGAGGTGATCCCAACTTTGTCTAGTTGGTCCTGCTCCACCTCCCACACCGACAACGGATCCGTCCCCAGCAGAGAGGTGACGGTTGTTTGAAGTTTGTATACCATGTTCCTCTCCTTCACCTACAACCCAACTGGCATTGATTAGACCCTTAGACCCAGTGGTGTGTAGACCCCGGTGCCTGGCTGCAGGATGAGGATCTGGTCTGCCTAATAGGGTTGCTTTTTTTCTAAGTAGCTGATCTAAAAAGTGACCCTGCCAGAAACTATTGACCCTGACCACTGAGCTTTCAGGGCCATGGGGGAACCTAAACCCTGACACCATGTACAGGTGGTGTTTCTCTGTGTGGTATATCAGGAGGGCACATCCAATACATGTTATCATTGTGATTTACCTGACCTCAGGTTCCCTGTTTGCTAAATATTTTTTAACTAATGACCTACCTGTCGGTTCTGATGGAATTTTTGATAATTTCTCCACCAGAAGATTCTGATTAATCTCCTTCAAAACGTTTCTGGTCACTTTAATAGTGTTAATGCCGTAGTTCAGAAACATATGGTCCACAGTTTGTGTCCGACATGCATCCTCTAGTCGACTCTTTGGGATTCCTTCAAATCCTAGGACCTCCTGCTGCAGGTGCCACTTGAATTCTTCAAAGTCCTCTTTCCCCAATTGTTCTAAAGTTCTGAAGAGGATCTTTTTCAGTGTCGCCATATTTTCTCCCTGCAGAGATCCAAAAGATACCAACACAAAATATTATATAATCTTACATCTGAAATAACATGGGTTTATGCAAAAAAATACTTTCTTTGTTTTTCAAAGGTCCAGGTCCAGGTTCAGGTCCAGGTCCAGGTTCAGGTCCAGCTTCAGGTCCAACTTCAGGTACAGGTCCAGGTTCAGCAGAATGTGGTGTGTCCTCTAGGCTGGAACACAACACATAGAGCTTTGAGTGAATAATGAGTGCTGAGCTGTGACATGGAGAAGAGTCATGGACAGTTGGAGATCTCACCTCTGAGCTTTGGTCTGGCTGTCATGTTCCCCACACAGAGAGGGGGGGGGCTCCCTCCTCTCTGTCCTCACACTGAGCCATAGCAGAACCTCCACCTTCACACAAACACAACAAGATGCTCATCACAACAAGTACATCACAGGACACATTAATGCCCCTCCTCTCAGATGTTCCACAGCCCCAGGCCCACTCAGAAACTCAGTTTGTTGACCCCTAAATATGTTTTTGTGATTGTCAAGACTTCTTACAGCACACTCAGAAGTGACCAAATGTCTCAGTTTTAAACATGTTGTTAGAGAATAATTCTCCCTTACTCCTAGGTATCTAACCTATTTGCCCTTTGACGTTTATGACCAACCCTGACGTCTGTTATCTCTCTTAAGGAATGGGAGGCCTCAGCTATATGTTGATATTCCCAGTTTATGACCGGGCAACTCTCGGTCACAAATGGTTTATGATTGTGAGAACGCTGGCTTCGAGCCTGAGGGTCAGACAAGTGATTCAGTGTCTCCAGATGTTTGGGCTATCTCCAGTGTTCCCAGATGTTTACGTTATCTCCCCCAATATGTTGATTACTCTCTGTGAACTAGTTAAAAGGTCTAGCGAGAGAGAGGCGCTGCAGAATTGATGTAGCAACCCTCCCGTGCAGTCTGAACCTCTGGCTGCTGTGACTTGTGATGTGAATTCTACGGCCGATACTCGTAATAAACCATCAGTGTTTGACATCAAAGCTCCAACTCTCCTTGTGTCTCTCTGAGTCCTGACTCTCCATTGCTACAGAAGTTTCCCTTACATACCGGCGTTGTCGGCGGAATACCAACAAATCTTCAGAACTGGTAAGTGTAATTTCAAAAATCCACATTTGGACATTGCCTTACCAGAATCTGTGATTGACGGTATCCTAAAATTACCTGTGAAACTGAGCGGTTGTGTTTCGTTTTTGGTTGATGAACATTTGTGGATAATAAACCCAGGGGATCAGTGTCTGGGGACTCTGTCCTGGCTGATTTTCTCTGTGTATGCTGCTCGGGACGAAAGTGCCATACAAGCATACACAGCTCATGTTTATAGAAACATTAAAGAAAGGCATCAGTAAAGTGGAACTTCTGTATGAAAGCAATGTAAAGATTTGTATTGAACGAATCGCCGAATTCTGGGGGTTTCAGCGGCCAACACAGCAGTTAAAAATAAGCAGCTAGAGATATTACCGCTATCGCCTCTGTGAACACGGCTCCAGCAGCAGCCGCGGGTGTGTGTGTAAAACCTCCCCGTATCTGTGGCTGGAGAAGTGCAGCTGAGAGGGAGAAAGTCACAGCTTTTTGTCTATAGCTTTAACTCACACCACCGCCGTCTCTATTAAAAACGAGATGGTCTAAAAGCACTCTCGTTGTTTGTGACCGTCTTCTACGTGCTGGTAAGACCGGGGCAGCGCGAGGTGCGTGCATCACCCGATGCGCCACAGTTCCCTACATTGCTGGAGGAGCTGGTGCCGGTCCGGGGTGCATATATACAATTATAGGCTAATTGATCACGGGTGGGCAGTGGCAAGCAAGTGTAGAACAAAACTGTGTTTCATCGTTGTGATGAACTTGATGGTGAGTGTATAGGCTGGTCGTGTAGGACTACAGTTGTCCCTGAAATGGGGACTCAGGTTATGTCAGACTTCCATGAAATAGACCAGGAAAACCACCTATTTGTAGCCCCTCCAAGACCCCCAAAGGACGGACTACAGACCTCCAGCATGTCTCCCTCACATGGGCACTCTGCTTATTTCACACCTCCATGCAATAGACCGGGAAAACCACCTTTTTGTAGCCCCTCCAAGACCCCCAAAGGACGGACTTCAGACCTCCAGCATGTCTCCCTCACATGGGCACTCTGCTTATTTCACACCTCCAGGAGAGAGACCAGTAATGGCACCTCTTTCTGGCCCTACACAGAGCCCCAAAGGACGGACTAAGCAGCTCCAGCATCTCTCCCTGACATGAGCAAACAGGCTATTTCACACTACCAGGAGACAGAGCGCGAAAACCACCTCTTTCTGGCCCTACACAGAGCCCCAAATGACGGACTAAGCAGCTCCAGCATCTCTCCCTCACATGGGCACTCTGCTTATTTCACACCTCCAGGAGAGAGACCAGTAATGGCACCTCTTTCTGGCCCTACACAGAGCCCCAAAGGACGGACTAAGCAGCTCCGGCATCTCTCCCTGACATGAGCGAACAGGCTATTTCAGACTTCCATGAAATACACCGGGAAAAGCACCTCTCTGTGGCGGCTCACAGAGCCTCAAATGACGGACTAAGCAGCTCCAGCATCTCTCCCTGACATGCGTACTTCCAGAACCTCGCGCACCTTGGGTCCCCGGGCCCCCGAACTTAAGCACTCCCCCACGGACTAAACCCAGATGATCACACCCTCAAGAACCTCGTGCCCCTGGGAACCTTAAAGGGGGGGTGGAGTTTGCGGTGCTTTATCGTCCGCCCTTAAGCTTCCTACAGAGGACACGTGACTACCAGACATTCAGACACTTCTAGGTGACCAGGGGCATGCTTGTATGGAAGTCATTCATTTTCAGTTTTTGTCAGAGGATGTGTGCTTAAGTTTGGGTCCCTGTCCCTGTACCTGTCCCGGTGCGCATGGAGGTGCGAGAACTTTGTGCACTGTGGAGGATGTTCTCATGGCCCTGGTAACGCTTAAAGGTGATGGATTTTGTGGTGCTTTACTGTCCGCCCACCAGCATCCATATTCGGCCTTATTCACAGCACCACCCACCCTCCTGTGGAGGATGTTCTCATGCTCCTGGTAACCCTTTAAATAGTCTGATACTACCACTGCACTTTACAAGCCAGAAATAATGTTTAAATTGTCGGGAAAAGTGTTTTTAAACGTCTGGAAGAGATGGAAAATGACAGGCTAAAACCCAGGAATAAGTGTTTGAAAGGCGGGGAAAAGTTGTTTAAAATAGTCTGATACCTCCAGGGCGCATCACCACATTTTACAAGCCAGGGAAGGTGTCTGAATCCTGGGTAAACATTGTTTAAATAGTCTGATACCTGGCCCTGTATCTGCCCCTGGGAATCTTCAACGTTATTAAAATGTTTTTTTATTTATTTAATTATCACACGATTTTTACAAAAACAGTATACACAATATGCATAATAAACATAATAAAAACATGATAAAAACATGATTAGCGGGGGCCATATTAGCCGTCTAACTTGTACGGTGCACCGGGGAAAAAAGGCTGAGTCCACGGCCCCTACCCCCACATCAGGAGTATCAACCGGCCCTGAAGAAGAGGTATCGCTGCTCTCAGTCCCTGAGCCCTCTTTGGAGGTATCTGACGGCGGTAGATCTCCTTCTGATGATGATGCTGCTGCAGCTACTGCCGCCCTGAACATGGAGCGGATCTTCAATCCCTCCTTTATTCCAGGCGTATTCGCATAGAACCGGTCTGCAGTGCTTACGTCGTGACACATAAACCTGGTGAGAATCGACCTGCTTTCTGGATCTTGGTGATGCTTGATATTGTCAGCCAGGGCAGTGCGCAGGATTGAGAAGGTGACGGCTGTTTCTCGCCCAGCATCAGCCCAAGCCCTCTTCAAGTGAGCGTTCAGGTTCTTGGAGGCGTACGTCCCCGTTGTGAAAAGGATGAATTCATTCTGAGGACCCGACAAGCCCTCTTTTATCCCCATCCACCGCATGACCCAGCTAAACTCCTTTACTGTAAGCACCAGCTGTGCTTCGCCAAATGTCTTGGCAGTCTTGTGATCCTGCACATGGATGTTATAGCCCTCAGCAGTGCCCCTTCTGTCCGCCTCAAAGACCTCAGTGTTGGTCATGTTTGCGTACACACCCGGACGGTGGCCATACAGGAGGCTCCAATGGAGGGTTAGATAGCCATATAGCAGGTACTGGGTGATTGAGGTCGGATTGCTAGCCATTAGGTCAAGGAGATCAGGGATGCGCTTCTCAGCGGCCGCCATGGCGGAGAGAAGCTCCGCCTGACTCGGCAGACGATCCAGCTTGTACCTCTTCACCTTAAACTGGTGGACAGTGACGGACTTTTTCATGTCGTTCATGTTGGCTGTCACCTCTCTGATGATGTGGGTCATATCAGACTGGGTGAGCCTGCACCCCCGGAGCTTTGACTCAGACAAGTACTTAAGGAAATGGTTCACATTCTTCAGGAACAACAGTGATGTTGTGACTGCCCGGCCCGACTTTGAAATATACTCGCTCCAGCCACGGACCCTCTTCGTGTCTTTTAGGAACAGCCAGTTTGACAGCCGGTGAACACCATGGGCCATGAATACGAGGAAGTTCTTTATCCGGCTGACCTTGGACAGACAATTTTCTTTCCCTCACAATGATCCCTGTATGTCTGAATGTACGTCTCCATGCTTTTAGGCAACGTGATTTCACGCATGGTATTCCCCCGTCCCTTCCCAGTAGACCAGTGATTTGGGGGAGAGGGCCAGTCCTTAGCCAGATTAGCTTTCAGCTTATTGTAGACAGACGCACGGGACTTCTGGTATACAGGGGTCTCACTACCGGAGGCCTCTGGGGACCTCATGACAGTCTTGACCAGGGTCTTGAGAGGGGTCTCACTACCGGAGGCTTCTGGCGACCGCATGACAGTCTTGACCGGGGTCTTGAGAGGGGTCTCACTACCGGAGGCTTCTGGGGACCGCATGACAGTCTTGACCGGGGTCTTGAGAGGGGTCTCACTACCGGAGGCTTCTAGGGACCGGATGACAGTCTTGACCGGGGTCTTGAGAGGGGTCTCACTACCGGAGGCTTCTGCGGACCGCATGACAGTCTTGACCGGGGTCTTGAGAGGGGTATTGCTGCCGGAGGCTTCTGGTGAATGCATGACAGTCTTGACCGGGGTCTTGAGAGGGGTATTGCTGCTGGAGAATACTGTGTTTATGCCGGAGGTACTTGACATTGCCAGGCCCTTAAATCGTATACATTCTTCCTCTTCCTCAAGCACAGCAGCAGTGGCACTCTGCTTCCTGGGTTTTAGCCCCTTTTTCAGCCTGGAGCGCAGGGTCTTCACCTCATCAATGAGGGCATCCTTCTGAGCCCTCAATGCCACATTGTCCAGCATCACCTGCCTGCAGTCCTCTTCGTCACACTCGGTATGTGGGGAGAAGGGTGGAGGGTGCACCGGGTATTCCTCCTCATTGTCTATATCCAATGATGTAGCCATTCCAATGATGGGATTAGTCTCTCGGAGGTTATGGAGCAACTGCAGGGCCACACTATACTTCAGCCTTGCCATGACCTGATGTGCCTCATCTCGGGAGAACTCAGGGTGGTCATGAGTTACATGACGGTCTAGTCTCTTCACAGCATACGAACACCCTGTGATGGGACAGGGTTTGGTCCGAACATTTATTCTGCCACTGGCCATTTTAAGAATGATGCCTCTTTCCTCCAAGTTCCGCACTGCATGTTTGTGCTTAAGGTGCTTGTTCAAAGCCAGATAGAGGAGTCTGCACACCGGGCATTCGGACGGCATCCTTACTAAAACAGACACAATTAATTGTATTTAAATTATTTTATGTTTCTCTGTTTATATGCGTTAGCGTAACCGGTGATTGCAACAATGGGTCCAATGCTTCAATGCATGGTACACGGACCAAGGGAGGACTTGGGTTACCACTGGGTTAAATGGTCCCACCTCCACACCAACGCGGGGCTGGTGATGGCAACATTGGGTCCGATGCATCAATTCATGGTGCCCCGACCATGAGAGGGTTTGGGGTGCCCCGGAACCAGGCAGTACCCCAGCAGGAAACATGTTTTATGGTCAAAGGAGGAAAGAGTGATAGAACCGGGGTAAAGCAAAGAAAGTGTCCGACAATAGTGACTTGTGAGGCGGCCAGAGAGTCTGTCATCTCTCGGTCCTATCCTCCAGGCAATGCGGTTACCAGAACTGGGTCAAATTGACCAAAATGTAAAACAAATAAGTTTCAATTCATCCATGGAAAAGGGCTGAAAATGAAAAAAGTATCCGAAAATAGTGCATCATGAGCCCGCAAGAGTCCCTTGTCAACTCCCCTTGCATTCCTCCACAGTCAGAAAAAGTCTGAATTCAATTTTTGGAGATCCATAGAAAAGGGGTGAAAATAAAAAAAAAAGGATCCGAAAATAGTGTCTCATAAGGCGGGTAGAGTCCCCTGACAACTCTCCTTACATTCCTCCAGAGTCAGAAAAAGTCTAAGTTCACTTTTTGGAGAACCATAAAAAAGGGCTAAAAGTGATAAAAATGTATCCGAAAATAGTGCCTCATAAGGCGGGTAGAGTCCCCTCAAACTCCCTGTTAGAGCCATTTTCTGTGTTGACAATGAGTGTATTATTTTCTTATTAACTTAGATCTTAATATATTCTTTCCATTTATGCATTAGTACCGAATTAAATATTCGGAGAAAAACCTTGATTTACTGCGTGCCACACCTGTGATATAAGGAAGGGGTGGGACTGAGCGTGAGGAGGAAATTGTCTCCAGCACTGATCATTTTGTTTGTTTAAATATATGGAAGTAAATTAATCGGCCAAGGAAGGCAAAGAAATCAGCGCCTACAGAGCTTTATTCGGATGTTTTTTAACGTGTGAGTCAAGAAGCGGATCCCTGTTGACGTGGCACAGTTTTTAGATATCCCACAAGAATGGGCCGCGACACTCCCCTTACATTCCTCCAGAGACCAGTTCAAAACCGTAAAGTTTAGTAAGAACCATGCTGGGGGGTCTCCATGCAACAATTGTATCCGAGCCAGAGTACACATGGAGCGGATACATTCCTCCATGAAGTGAGACAGCCGTTTTTTTTCTGAGTCCTCTCAAAAACCGGGTTTCCGATTTCGTTCAGACAGTAGCTTGAAAATGATGAATGAATTTTTTTGACGGAGAAGTGGAGGCTTGGTTTCCCCTCTCCGTTGTAAGTTGCAACGGGGGAGTGAAAAAGTGTCCGGGGCTTCGGCCCGAAGCGCCGAAGACTTGAGCTTTTTTGAGCCCCTTCTCTGTTGGCACTCAGTTGTTTTTTCGAGAATTTTTTAAAACTTCATTTTTGATTATTTTAAGATATAATTGACCGTTTTCTTAACTTTTTTCTTCTTTCCACGGGTGGTGGCGCATGGCAGGCCGCCTATGAGCTCCAAAATTCGGCCTGGAACCTCCGGGAATTGTGGACTAAGCTCCATAAACTGACAAAGTCACCCAGAAATGTCACTTTTATAGCCCAAAAATATATAATACAAATACATTTAAATAATAAAAGGTACAATTGTGCTCCGAATTACCCGGAATTCTATTTATATAGCCCCATGATAGTGAATAAAAATCATTTTCATGGAAAAAAGTGTTAAAACATCTGATTAATATGTTCGTAATGCTGGCAGCAGGTTCACTGCTGTGAGCAGGGTCTCACACTCAAAGGCACCTATGCAGAGTTCCAGGGTGATGCACAAGGCTTTTCTAACCAGCAATAAGTATTTTAAAGCTGGGGAAAAGTGATGTGAATACAGGGAGAGAGCACCCAGAGAGAAGTGGGGTGTGAGACTCACACAGAGACACAGAGAGCTCCTTGCAGCACATGGCTCTCCCACCCAGACTGCACCCAGAAGACAGGCTGCTTCACAGCTCTTTATAACACAGGAAAGCAGCTTGAATCGTGGGTACATGAGTGTTAAAAGTGCATTAAACTGTTTTAATTCAAATGTGCATTTGACTGCATAAACAGCCGGTCATATGGACAGGAAACTGTCAATTTCGTCCACATTTGACTCATGAAATGTACAGGAAACTGTCCATTTCGTCCACATTTGACTCATGAAATGTAAAAGAAGATAAGTACAGCAGAGTCACTGTTGTTAGCAGAGTCTCAGACTCACAGGCACATAGGCAGAGATCCAGGGTGATGCACAAGGCTTTTATACCCTGCAATAAGTCTCTGAAAGGCGGGGAAAAGTGGTGTGAATAGAGGGAGAGAGCAGCCAGAAAGAAGCGGGGTGTGAGAGCCACAGAGCGCACCCAGAGAGCTCCTTGCAGCACATGGCTCTCCCACCCAGAGGATAGGCTGCTTCACAGCACTTTGTAACCCAGGAAAGCAGCTTGAATCGTGGGTACATGAGTGTTAAAAGTGCATTAAACTGTTTTAATTCAAATATACATTTGACTGCATAAACATCCGGTGTTATGGACATATTCATGTCAGTATGGACAGGAAACTGTCCATTTCTTCCACATTTAAGTCATGAAATGTACAAGAAGATGAAAACAGCAGAGTCACTGCTGTTAGCAGGGTCTCAGGCTCACAGGAACATTATGCAGAGATCCAGGGTGATGCACATGGCTTTTCTACCCAGGAATAAGTATTTGAAAGCTGGGGAAAAGTGATGTGAATAGAGGGAGAGAGCACCCAGAGAGAAGCGGGCTGTGAGACCCACAGAGTCACGCTGGTGTTTATTACGAGTTCATGTTTGTTTGTCTAATTGTTTTTATGGGGGGTCTATATTGGTTTGTCTACCCGCCATCTTGTGTATGTTTTGTAACCACTAATAATGAATCAGTCCATAGCCAGGGAAAAATAAACTAAACTTTAGTTAACTCACCAAAAGTAAATGACTTGAGAAAAATAAATAATGTAAAGATGTAAAGCAAAATTCTGGTAGTATAAATGTGCTGCAAAATGAAAATAAATAGCAAAAGAGTGTTTTTATGTCCTGCCTCTGATGCGGCTTTCACACCAGCGCTTTCCCCTTTCTAGCTCCGAGCTAGAGCTTTTCTGGTTCAGCTCCGGTTTCCCTTTTCTGCTCCCGCTCTGTTCACACCGCCCAGAGCCCGACTGGTGCTGCCGCTGCTGCGTCATGACGTCACCGTTTACATCGCTGATTTGCTCCCCAACGGCGTTACGGCGCTCACAACAACAACAACAACAACAACAACAACGGGGAACTGCGTCGGGTCGATGATCGTGTTGCTTTTAATCACACGAAGCCAGAATAAATTGAATAACGACTTCTCCAACCTTATGCTTTTCTCCAGAGTGCCGTGGTTCATTGTTTATTAATGTGTTTCTGCGGCATTTACCGACCGCTGCAGTGTTGGCTGCTCTTCCACGGGAGTTTATTCTCCTCCGTTAGCTCCCGGTTAGCTCACACTGCAGCGGCCGCTCTAAAGTATTCACTGTCCGACTCACACAAGCAGCTGATACATATCCCCAGTTCCCCTTAAGTGAATGTGTGTCAGTCTGAATTGACGCTGTTTGGCATCACAACGCTGTTATGAAAGTTTCTCTGGTATAAAATGGGTGATGTTAGCATAGCAACCGAAGCTAAACTGACTACTTGCTATTGCTATCCTATTGTGGCATAAACCGTTTTCTACAGGCACATTTTACCGGCGTATTTTCATTATGATTCTACTTGTGATAGTCGGACACTACAACCTGTGCAGCCCATGTATTGATTCCATCCGATAGCTGCTATAATACAAAACAAAACGTCTGCCTCTCTCCACAATGATCAATAACAGTGAACGGATGGTCAAAGTAAGGTACAGATAAACAGAATCACACGAAGCCTGGTTAGTGTTGCCTGACTTTATAAAGTGTGTTTATAATCACTACTGCTTGTAGGCAGGCATGACAGTCGACCCATGTTCAGGGGAGGTGGGTTTAGTTTCCTGCACGCCTCGACGTAAGCGACGCCACCTCTTAGCTCCGAAGCTCTTGCCTCTAGACCGACAATTTTTTGGAGCTGGAAGTGAACCAGATTCCGGAGCTAAGAGGCGGCGCCGCTGCGGTGTGAACAGGAAAAACCAGCACTTTTCAGCTCCAGCTCCGAGCCGGAGCTGAAAACGCGTTGGTGTGAAAGGGGCATGAGTGTGCAGAGGAAAATGTAAACAAGAAGCACACTGTTCAGGGTGTGCGCTGTAGGTGTAAAAAGAAAATAAGATGATATTGCTTTAACAATACATATTAAATTGTATCGCTGGTATGTTAAGATATGTGTGACCTTGTATAAACCCTATGCCCCGTCCTGCGCCCCGAGACCCTCAGAGGCATCACTGCTGGTCGTAAAGACCTGCCTGAGGAGATCAGGGTTGCAAAGAATCTGTCTGCTCAATTAGGTCAATGTTGTATTATTTGTTTCATTTATTCTTAATCTATGTATTGTATGGTAATAATGAATACAAACGTAATGTATTGAACACATTCCGAAACAAAGCAGATAAGACAGAACTAGACTCAGACATAATACTAATTAAATGGAAACTTTGATGATTGTCTATTCCAACTGGCCACTGGATTCAGATAATTAATATAAGTTGAAGTTCAAATACAGTTTTAAATATAGTTTAAAACTCTTTATTAAACTGCTTCAAATTATTTCTCGTATCAACCAATTGATCTCCATAGTACGGAAGAGGATTAGGGCCACATACATTTTTATTTTGGGAGGATTTGAAAAAAAAACGTTTTTTTTTTATCTGAGAAAATCAGTCAGAATTCTGAGAAAAAAGTCGGAATTTTTTTTTTTTTTTTTTTTCAAATCCTCCCAAAAAAATAAATCATGTGGCCCTAATTCTCTTCCGTACCATAGACATTACAACAATTCTAATAGTTGTTAAACTACTGACAAGTTTTTCTGAAACCGAGCTTATGAACAAAAGAGTAAAGGTCGCTGGTTAAGGCAGGATCAAGATATTTGTTGAGGCTTTTATTGTGTGCATAATAAATGTGTTAAAGTAATTGAGCTATTCTTTAAAAAGTATAATGTTGCAATCTCTTTAAAATAAGTAATTGCAGTTAAAAAATAGATGTTGTTTTCCAAGGGCCTCTCCTTAACAGGCCCACACTTTAAATCATGATACTTCCAAGTCCTACAGAGATCAGTATCACTTTTGTGTTGCAAGCCAAATCCAGGGGTTCTACTCGAGCCCAATTTAAATACCATAAAGAAAGTGTTGAACCCAGCTCACGCTAAATGTCAAATGTATTTAATTAATGTACAAGTGTTTTGATTTCTTTAAAATGTTCCAGTCTAGCTTCCTTCGAGTTCAGTCTAAGCAACAAATTGTTTCTCATAACATTCTCACTGCTGTCCCAAATGTTTTAAAGCTGTTCACACACACACTCACACGTACACACACACACACACACTTTGGATGGATATTCACCAAGCGGCAAACTCTGGGGAAGAGCCGGGACGCCAATACGGAAGTGCCACACACTGCAGTTCATACATGGGCCGCTAGGGACTGGCTGCAGAAAGGAGCAATTTCCATTGACCCCGTGTTAAAATGCCCAACTTTACAGCAGAAAAAAACATGTTTCTACCCATGGATGCAATAAATATTATTAACGATATAGTTAGATTCCACCTTCATGATTATGAATATGTGAGTATATTGTTTTCTAACACAACCCTTTTATTTATATTAGGTCTTAAAGTTGTTGCATAAATTAGGGCGTGGTCACATTGAGTGAGGGCTCTGTCAAGTGACTGCTGCTGCTAGCTTCTCGTCTCTCTGCTAGCTGCTCCATGAAGCTACAGGGACTCTGCCTGCTCAGCTCATCCAGGGAACACAACTTGAACCTGGGCCGTGGTTGTTTGTTCTTCATGCTTATATATCGGACTATTGTGACTCGCTCTGCGGTTAAAACAGACGGTGCATCCATGCGGTTTTGCGGTAAGTGAAATTCGAGTACTTTATTTATGTGTTAATGATTTTAATCAGCTACGTAATGAATGTTAAGGCTTGGGTTAGCGTGTAAGCGAGTGGTAGCTACATCGGTGCTAACGATGCTAATCGTAGCCTACAAGTTAAAACCATAGACTGTATATATAAAGGTTAAAACAAAATAGACAAGTGTTAAGCGTTAAGTGGGATAATACTGTAGAACAAACGGCTTCTGTTTGAGGTTATAAAATAAGGTCATCCTTGTAACTTAGAGATATTTTATTATCTAGGTAGGAACTGTATGCATCGCTAAGGTTCATTTAAATTGGCTACGCTCAAGTATGTAGACAAGCTAACGTCAAAGTAGTGTATGTGAAATCAACCTCACAATAAGATGTGTGTATATTACAATTATTAATGTCATATTTCAAGATGATTACTTAGATATTACAATATGGTTGGTTGAGCTGGAGTTCATTATTGAGCTTACACGTTAACGTCACAGTCATCTGAAGAACGAACCCAAACCTTGTTGTTTTTATTAATTGTATTACCAAATGGGTATCAAATAAACAGTAAGCATTGGTAACACAACTTCCAAAGTTACAGTAAAATAAAAAGGACCCTGACTCAGACAATACACAATCCAACATGTTCAACAGAAGAGAATCAGTTATATTGTTTGTACACATGGTACTTTACATATATATATCTGTTTGTTTAAGGTGTCCAGGTGATGCAGACAGGCTGGACCAGAGAGTGAGAGACAGAACTGGACTCCTCACAGCAGTGAACTGCAGCTCAGGTACAAAGACTCTTTTTTCATACTGTACAAAGAATCAAGAAAGATATTGGTTTAAATGAATGAAGTATTGACTTTAATACACTGATATACATTCCATTAAACAATACTAAATACTAGATCACCTACACATCAGTTAAGTTGAGGGGTTTTTCCATGCAAAAGTACGGTGGCCCTGAAGTGCAAGACACCACAGCATTTCAGAAAATACAACAACATTTCACAAAACGCCACAGCATTTCAGAAAACACCACAGCATTTCACATTGGACGGAAAGGGTATTCCTTAGGGAGAACACTTCTTGTGTGTGATTGGACAGAGCCAGCCACTGCTGTGATTGGTTGTTTTTGCTGCCAGTCAAGAAATGACGCTGCGTGATTGGCCCAACACATCAGCCGTTAGCTGTTAACACACACTCAGAGCTCACAGCTCCTCATATCTGTTCAGAAACTGGACAAAAGTTAAACATATACAAAACACAGACTGTCTGTGTCATGGAGAATACAGTCGCTGCTTTATTTATGTCTGTATGACGTTGTTGTGAGTGTGGACGGAGCAGCTACAGGTTAGTTTAGGCTGATCGATCCGATTCCGATTTACATGGAGATACAGCCCGCCCCCTCTCCAGCGTCTTGTTTGAAAGACAGGAGTAAACACAGAATTAATGCTTTATTAATGCATGGTTTTTAAGGGGCTTATCTCCATGTAAATACTATGGTAGACCACCCAATATTCGCATCGCTCTAATCGCTCGAGTTTCACCGCTGCTGTCAGCTGTGTTTGCTCCTGTCATTCAAACAAGAGGCGCTGGAGAGGGGGCGGGGCGTATCTCCATGTAAATCCTATGGGAGATACCAACTACAACAAAATGAACATATTTGACCGTGATTTAATTGTAATACACGTTTCAAAGTGATGCCGAAGTAACAACTGATACCGGTTAGTAAAAACCATGAATTAACGCTTTGACAAGTCTGCAGACAGACGGCAGGCGAAAAGCTTTTAAAATGCGTGTTTTCTGAATGGAATCGGATCCATCGACTGTATTCTCCATGACACAGACAGTCTGTGGTTTGTACTTGTTTCACTTCTGTCCAGTTTCTGGACAGATATGAGGAGCTGTGAGCTCTGAGTGTGTGCTAACGGCTGATGTGTTGGGACATATTTCGCTGTCGGGTGTTGACCAATCACGAAGCGTCATTTCTTGACTGGCAGCAAAAACAACCAATCACAGCAGTGCTTCTCTGGCTGGCTCTGTCCAATCACAAACAAGAAGTGTTCTCCCTAAAGGAATACCCTTTCCGTCCAATGTGAAATGCTGTGGCGTTTTCTGAAATGCTGTGGCGTTTTCTGAAATGCTGTGGTGTTTTCTGAAATGCTGTGGTGTCTTGCACTTCAGGGCCACCGTACAAAAGGTTACATTTAGATATTTAGCAATATAACTTTGTCAGCTTTCTAATTTAATGTATTGAAGGTAAAGATATTTAACACATAGTGAGAACTGCTCCTATTTGTCTCTCAATATTGTCTGTAAAAACGTGGTAAAAGTGATTCTTTCAGTGAGACAACAGAGCAAGCTTCTACAGTTGCACTACGTTTTGATAACAGTTAAATATTATTTTGATAATAACATATATTTCAATGTTGATGAACTTCATACTGTTCATTCATAATCTGATTGTCTTTGTAGCTCACTGTTGAAATAAAATAAAAACATTACAATTACAAAATAATGATATCTACAGCCCCTAAACACACAAACACACCGCTTTCATAAATAACACACTTGTTCTGCAATAATATGTTTTATGTTTCCTGTCATTTTTGTTAGGAAAGGACATGCCTGAAAGACACGACATGTTCTCCTTCTCTGAGGGTCAAGAAGAACATCCAAGAGGAACATTAAAAGCTGATGTTATGAGATTTTAAGACCAGTACAGGACATTCACAAAGAAACTACTTTTATTGTGAAAACACAGTCAGCTGATCGAATGCACCTATTTCCACATCTACACTCCATCCACTGATTATTTCTATTTGCCTCGCTTTATGAGCTTCACATCACTTGTGCCGTGAACCGCAGAGTTTGCAACGTCACAAATAAATGGGGCCAATCTTCAGTCAGATGTGAATGTGTAATCTAACATTTTCAGTAAGAATAATGGACGAAAGGAATGCAAATACAAATACAATTTATTGAAATGTAAACCAAAAGTTAATCAAATGTTTTAAATAAAAAGCACATATGGACAGAAGGTGTAAACCTATTAAATGTATAAGTAAACACATTTAGTCAAATAAAGTGACAGACTAGGCCTGTGCAGTTGGTATCAGCTATGCCCAGCATGGGCTCCTCCATCAGGCCTGGTCCTCCTCGCAGAGGAAAGACCCTCAGTCCTCTCCAAACCAACAGACGTCCATCACACGGAGGTTTCTCCTTGAAGTCTCTGCTGCTCTCTGAACACCACGCTGTCTCAATCCGTCCATCACACGGAGGTTTCTCCCTGAAGTCTCAGCAGCTCTCTGGACACCACGCTGTCTCAATCCGTCCATCACACGGAGGTTTCTCCCTGAAGTCTCTGCAGCTCTCTGGACACCATGCTGTCTCATTCCGTCCATCACACGGAGGTTTCTCCCTGAAGTCTCTGCTGCTCTCTGGACACCACGCTGTCTCATTCCGTCCATCACACGGAGGTTTCTCCCTGAAGTCTCTGCAGCTCTCTGGACACCACGCTGTCTCAATCCGTCCATCACACGGAGGTTTCTCCCTGAAGTCTCTGCAGCTCTCTGGACACCATGCTGTCTCAATCCGTCCACACTGAATATGAGAGGGGGAAAATGAAAATAATAAATGCTTTAGACAATAAGAAACATAAAGTTGACTGTTGAGTTGCTCAGTTTTTTTAGATTGTCAATACTATTACTGTATAACTAATATCTCAGGTTAAGAGGCACCTTCAAATAAAGATTGGTCTTTAAATACATGTTGTCTTTTGAATTGTTTGTCTAAAGTCAAGGATCTAGAACTGGTACTTAGTTTTTATGGTACAGTCTGGTTATTATGCTGTTTGGAGGAGGCCTCACAGGTAAGAGCACTAACTAGCTACCATCACATGTAGCTTAGCTTGACTTAAAACTCAATAACTTTGATTATTATTTATAGTTTTGCTGAATAGTTTCATGTCCGCTTACCTTAGAAACGTAAAATGCCACGGCAGTGTGCAGATGGGGAGCATGTTAGCTTAGCTTGGTAGCTTCAGCTAGCTCTGGAACTTCCAGCTCGGTGGCAGCAGGTCCCGCCTCGGCTCCGCCTCTTTGCCCTTATTTGGAGCAGGTTGGAACAGGCGGCAGTTGAACTCTGACGTCACTGTCGAGCCGTTAGTGGCCGACTCCGCCTACTAAGGGCTTCTCGGCAACTCTGCAGAATCCTATGGGTGACGTCATGGACCCTACGTCCATTTATATATACAGTCTATGGTATTCACCTTATCCACATTGTACTTTGTTGCCTTCTTTAGAGTTATTAGTAATTCAAGATTAATTATTAAATTAAATGTGGTACATAAGATAAAGTAAATAAAATAACTATGACTTGATAATTTTGTTCACAACATTAGACCTGTCCTCTAATCTCTACTAGAATAAGATACGTGTGCATGTTTGGGTGTTTTAACACTCCCGTAATGTACCTAATCTTGTTATCCTTTTCATTACAGAGCTGGGAGAATGGTGTATTGATTAGATTCTGATCCGTGCGAGTCCAATTTTGACTGACTTTAGTTCTAATGTTAATGTTGATTTGACTTCAACCCATAAGTAATTATTTAAATTAACTCAACATTTCACATGATGATGGATTAGTGTTCCACATTTTCCCCACTAATTTGTTTTACAATTAGGCCACAGGTAAAGAGAGACATTGATGACCTTGTGTCCCTTTGTTAGTACGTGGTTCCATTTTGTCTATGGCCTTGGACGGCTTCACTAAGAGTCACCCAGTTCTGCCCTGCTACAGTCCGGCTGAGTGCAGTCACAGAGATGCTATGGCTGCTCTACATGACATTAATGGTCTGGTCCGAGAATGGACACCATTTCCTGCTCCCTGAGAGAATGACACTCCTCAAACTGAACATTACAGCCGTTGATTGATACTGTCTCACGTGGGTCTGCTCCCCCCACCGAGCCATGAACTGAAAGCTTGACATCTGCTTTGAACACCTGGAAGCCTCATTGTCACACCAGCACCAACCCTTGGGTCAGTCAGATGAGACTAACGGCTTCACTTAGGGCATTTGGGTCAGAAATATGACTCTCGTTACCGCAGAGTGGGTTGTTTTTTAAGGCTATTCATACTGCTATGCAGAGGATGCCTGTAAGTTGGCAAACTGTTAAAAGACCCTACTATTTTTAAAATAGGCCTAATATCAGGGGCCTCTTACTGTCTAATTCTGCATGTATTCCCATTATATAGACAATGTTTCCACCTGGTAAAGCTGGAGGCTGCACGAAACTCAGACTACAATACAACCATTCTGTTCTGCTCTAATGATTCAATTTATAGATTATAGGTCAAAACAATTAGTTTTTATTGTTTCCAATGATAACGTCACCTTAAGTGGAGGAATGCAAACCTGTTTTCAAATGTAAGGTTTTGAATTTGTTTGACGTTTCTCAGTAATGACACCCTCAGACGCTCACTATCATTTATGCTATGCCTTCAGTAATAACACAGATGTTAAGGGGGATGGAGCTTTTCCTCCCAAATCAGATATGCTTTGTTTTTCAACAAATGTATCAATTTCCTGCATAATATATGTTTCTCACAATTGTTTTTTGTAAGCTGCACACAGGTGATACTGAGTCTTCTCGATTAATAGATTATGAACTATACCATGCTTGAATGGACTCCTAAGTTATTATTTCATATGTAACATATGTAAGAAAAGGGAGGGCAGAGTCAATTATATTGAGTAATTGATTTTATATTGGGTAATTTATTTCTCAAACCTATGTTTTATGGAAGAGACAATGCATTTCTGATAAACTAATATTTTATCAAAAGGTAAATGGTGAATTAATATAACATTTAGAATAGTTGAGAAGGGGTTATATCCAGGGACTAGATCACCTTTAAATTACAATAACATTTCTCTGCTATGGACTGATGAGTATATGATTATTGCATGTTAAATGACTAACACAAACCTTACATGTATGCATGTGCATGTGTCAGGAAGGCTCCCAAATCATTCTGAGGGGCCTATCCTATTTTTGTAATTAAATGATAATGTGCTAATCCATTACTTTGAGTTGTCTGCACTCAGGAAAATATCCCTATATAGTTAACCCAATAACTAGGACAGCTCTGAAGGCCAAGGGTCAGAGAGAGAGGGTCACACTCTCCGGCTGCAGAGAGCACGCCCAGCAAGGAGGCACGAGGTCGTTCGAGATGAGAGGATTCTAATCTTCAACTTTCTGAGGAGATGGGATGCTTCTTCATCTTTCTGCTCGGGGGGGCTCAAGCAGACAACCCTGCAGGACGAGCGAGGGCTTCAGAGGCTTCTATAATACAAGGTTCCATGTTTCTTGGAGGAGCAGATGTCTTCCTAACCTCTCCCATCACGGGGGGGACACCTGGATGCGCCACTTGGAATAGGCAGTTGCACTGCTCTCAAGCAGATAGCAGAAGGAATGCAGGCAGATGAGCCTCCATTTCACTGGGGGATCAGACAGTGCTCACTGAATGAGCCACACAAAAGCAGAGCAATTTGTGGGGTTGAAATATGGCGCTCTGGTGAAGAAGAGTTTGAGCCAATCAGCACCTCAGTGCTAATCTACAGTATCAGGATGCCTTTACACACCAGACACTCTGTGTCATAAAGAGAGGAGGAGAACGAGTCAGGAGGACATGTTCTTCCAGCTCTCGTACACAGATAACATTTGAATTGAATGACCAGATGTTTACAGATGTACAATTAATGATTGTTTTTATATTTCCAATGAACAGACATGTGTTAAATAGTGGTGATAAATATATTTTGTCAGATCAGATTACACTTTCACACTAAACAAAATAAATTAAATTGATATTTTCAGATTATAAGGTATTGAATAATAAGATATTTCTAATATTATAACAGATAATGTTAATATCCTTAATTGTCCAGCAATCAGGTTTAACAACACTACTCTTCAACGTATTACCCATGCACAGAAAGACCTACAATGATGTTTCAAGTTTTAAGAATGTTTAATCCTTCCTTTCCAGCTTTTTACAAAAGTCTTTGAATATTTTCCTAACTTTTCCTTTTCAGATTTTGAACAATGTACTTGACTAAAATGAATGTATTGATTTTACTAAGACTAAGTGCCTTACTCTTGACTAAAGCATAATGAAGTAAACGTAAAGTAATCCTAAAATTGAAGACACTGCAATCTTGCAGATTACAGATTGATCAAATCACCACCGTGAATGTTATACCTTAAGTGTGAATTTTAGCTGGATCTCTTATGGTCCTGTGTTTAAAATGCTTTTGACTAGTGATTGCCTTGAAGTAAATCTTTAAACTGCAAGCTGGTTT
This sequence comes from Pogonophryne albipinna, assembly GCA_028583405.1. Classification (NCBI taxonomy): domain Eukaryota; kingdom Metazoa; phylum Chordata; class Actinopteri; order Perciformes; family Artedidraconidae; genus Pogonophryne; species Pogonophryne albipinna. Next base: position 511,547 of record JAPTMU010000028.1, on the reverse strand, counting down.
TGATTTTATAGTTTGATAAGTGAGATTAACTAATGGTTAAATGTTAAAACATATTGTTTAAAAAAAGATGTTTTTGCTATTATGCATCTGTGTTTTGTGTGTTCATTATTGTGCTTTAGACAACAGATGATCCAAACACTGATGAGAGATAATTTTTCTATTATGATTGGCTGTATCAATCATTGTGATTGAATGTTTCAATCTTATTCTACTTTGTGATGTAATTGATGTACGGTGAGACCACACTCAAATCTGAAGACGCCTATTGATTTAAGTATTGACCAAATTATTATTAGACTAATGTTTTAAGGTTATCATAAATGATAAAAAGAGAGAATATGTTAGAGAATAATTCTCCCTTACTCCTAGGTATCTAACCTTTTTGCCCTTTGACATTTATGACCAACCCTGACATCTGTTATCTCTCTTAAGGAATGGGAGGCCTCAGCTATATGTTGATATTCCCAGTTTATGACCGGGCAACTCTCGGTCACAAATGGTTTATGATTGTGAGAACGCTGGCTTCGAGCCTAAGGGTCAGACAAGTGATTCAGTGTCTCCAGATGTTGGGGCTATCTCCAGTGTTCCCAGATGTTTACGTTATCTCCCCCAATATGTTGATTACTCTCTGTGAACTAGTTAAAAGTTCTAGCGAGACAGAGGCGCTGCAGAATTGATGTAGCAACCCTCCCGTGCAGTCTGAACCTCTGGCTGCTGTGACTTGTGATGTGAATTCTCCGGCCGATACTCGTAATAAACCATCAGTGTTTGACATCAAAGCTCCAACTCTCCTCGTGTCTCTCTGAGTCCTGACTCTCCATTACTACAGAAGTTTCCCTTACACATGTGGTTAACTTTGTTCATTGAGACAAAACTAAACACATACGCATCAAAACCACTTGGTTATGTTTAGAAAAAAAGATAACGGATTTGCTTAAAATGTGTAAGTTTGTTACTCTATGCATTCAAACTTTAATCAAAGCTTCACGCAGCGTCCATTTGCCTTTTGGTGCGAGTTGTGTGGCCCTCTTGTGTGGCCCTCTTGTGTGGCCCTCTTGTGTGGCCTCGTGGCGCTAGAGAGCCTGCTGGTCATGTCAGAATGCATTCACTACAGGACCTCAGAACTCTTACCATTCCTGACGTCTGTGCAATGTTTTACAAATCTCTGAGCATGATGAGTGCCTCAACAACTGGCTTTACCTGCAGGCACAGGCAGCAACATTAAGAGATCTATGGATACATCTCTCAAGACCCATAAGAAACAGAACTGTATATATTTCAACAGTCAATAAACCATTAGAATATGACCACAACCAACAACATAGCAAAGCCAACAACAAATCATGTAAACTTGTTTATTTAATGATTAGTTTATTTAAAGTTGTGAGTGTGTTTGGGCTCCTGAATCTCAGAGCCTCTCCTCTCTCTCTCTCCCTCCTTACTAATCACTATCGTTTTAAAACTGTATGTTTGGTTTACTGTCCTATAGTATTTCATACCTGTTATTATTTATTCTGTAATTTTTGTATAACTATAATAATTATATAAAGGTGTACCTTGGAATTACTTGTTTACCTAAATGGTGACAAAATCGTTTGAGACCCACTGAGATAACTGAGCCTCTCAGTCTGACAGGAGACACACACACACACACACACACACACACACACACACACACACACACACACACACACACACACACACACACACACACACACCCACACACACACACACACACACACACACACTCACACACCCACACACACACACACACACACACACACAGCTGAGCTTGAATGACACACAGAGACCCGAAAGTACTCGTACTACTTCATATTAGTATATGTTGTGTCCAGTGGCGTTGTTATATGTACAAAAGTGGTGGGGCACAAAAAACGTAGATGTCTATAAGCTTCTGCAGTGAGGTTCATGGCTGGTGGCTCTGACTCTTCAGGTTTATTTTCAAAAGCTATTTTAGTCTGATGCTTCGATTAATTTTAAACAGACAGTTCAACAAAAGGATACCCAAAAAATGTAATTGTATCATTTAAATATTGAATTGTTCTCTCTTAGTAAGATCCCATCTTCAATACAATTGCGGTCTTACCTTGACTTGAAGATGAAGTCCATTTGCCTATCCTTCTGGACAAAAATCTCTATTACTTTTTTGTAAAAGTCCTAGTTTCAAAAGTCGAATCATAAATCTAATCGATAGATTTATGATTCAAAAATAATAAAAGTAGGGTAGACATGTGGATATTATCCGGCTGAACAAAACGTGCATTTATCTAACAGCTACGTTTCCCACAGATCTTATTTGGAGCTATTTTCTAAAATCCTCTGGAGAAATCTCATTGCTTTTTTGTCGAGGGAAGCCATGCGCAGCTTACTTCCTGGTTTTAGGACGCGTCTCTTGTCTCCTCTTCACACACCACACTTTTCGCGGCACATGTACTTACAGCCAATCAGCTCTGAATGATGTGAGATGACGTATGGTGGGGATGGCAGCTCTATGCCCATATGGTCATTATTTTTTTGCCACACACATTAAATAGGAAAATACTTTGAGCATGCGCAGTGTAGTTTTTACAGTCACCGTTCACTTAGACAGTGAGAGGGAGGGGCAGGATCGGGTTTTGTCCCACATGGCTCAAAACAGCTCAATAGGCACACACTGTAGACACTAATTAGAATAACACAGACTAAAACAGCAATGAGACGAATCAGATGATTAAACATGATCTTAAAATATATTTTATATTTATTTATTTATTTTTGTATTTTTTTGTATTTTTTTGTAATAATTATTTGTAATACTTTCTGCTGACACTAGGTGGGGCTGTGCCTCTAATGACCAGTCGCCACTGCGTGTGTCATTATTGTATGATCAGTATGACAGATGAACATATCCTGGCCTCGTCAAAGTTAGGTTTTAGTTAAAATAACTGCTGCTACTTCTTGTTGACTAACCACGTCCTCTTCCAGCAGCTCTGGCCCCTCCCCCGAGTCTTCTGGTCTGCTTTCTGTCCCCAGAACCAAAACTAAACCTGGAGAAGTTCAGTTATTATGCTCCAAACATCTGGAACAAACTCCCAGAAACCTGCAGGTACTTTTAAATCCAGGCTAAATACTTTCACTTTAAATGAACTATTCATATCTCACACTGCACTGTAACTGTTATTCATGTTATACCTGTGTTGTTCTATATAAGCTTGTTGTATGTTTATTTAATTATCTTTGCGTTTGACTTTGACTGTTTTTAAATAACATTTTACAATGTGTTTCCACTGCACTATTTCTTAATGCTCTTAATGTCTTTCATTTTTGTAACGGACTCCTGTGGGAGGATCCTCACCTGCTGAACTCTCTTCAGGTCCACAGAAACACGGCTGATCTCGTCCTCCTCAGTCCTGGTTCTGCCTGCTATTCCCTTATATCTCCTTTTATGCAACAGTTTGAACACCAACTGTTGCAGGTGTGACTTCCGTGAAAGAGGAACTCGGTACTTCCGCTCTGAGTTGCAAAGGGGGGAAGGGGGCGGAGTTTGAAGTGCTGCAATCGTTTTCCACTCAGGAGGAACTTGTACAGAAAGACAAACGTATAATATGAGAGTGAGGTCTGTCTTTGTGTTTAGCACATATCTGTTTTGTTCACCCACATGCCTTTGCTGATAAATACTCCGTTTCTAAACTGAGTTGTTCTCAGGACTGCAAAGATGCACTTCAGAGTGACTGAGCCCAGTCAGTGTGAGAGGGGGTGTAGTTCTGCTAGCTTTCCACTAGATTCTGTTGACTGACCCTCTAATGAAACACAGGTCAGGGTGAATGGTCAGTGTGAGAGGGGGTGTAGTTCTGCTAGCTGTCCACTGGATGCTGCTAACTGACCCTCTAATGAAACACAGGTCAGGGTGAATGGTCAGTGTGAGAGGGGGTGTAGTTCTGCTAGCTATCCACTAGATGCTTCTAACTGACCCTCTAATGAAACACAGATCAGGGTGAATGGTCAGTGTGAGAGGGGGTGTAGTTCTGCTAGCTGTCCACTAGATGCTGCTAACTGACCCTCTAATGAAACACAGATCAGGGTGAATGGTCAGTGTGAGAGGGGGTGTAGTTCTGCTAGCTGTCCACTATATGCTTCTAACTGACCCTCTAATGAAACACAGATCAGGGTGAATGGTCAGTGTGAGAAGGGGTGTAGCTCTGCTAGCTGTCCACTAGATGCTGCTAACTGACCCTCTAATGAAACACAGGTCAGAGTGAATGGTCAGTGTGAGAAGGGGTGTAGTTCTGCTAGCTGTCCGCTAGATGCTGCTAACTGACCCTCTAATGAAACACAGGTCAGGGTGAATGGTCAGTGTGAGAGGGGCTGTAGTTCTGCTAGCTGTCCACTAGATGCTGTTAACTGACCCTCTAATGAAACACAGGTCAGGGTGAATGGTCAGTGTGGGAGGGGGTGTAGTTCTGCTAGCTGTCCACTAGATGCTGCTAACTGATCCTCTAATGAAAGACAGATCTGAAAAAATGAATACTCTTAAATGGTCTTGAGATGAAGTCACACTTTGAGGAGATGTTCTTTCATAGATACAGCTGTAAATATCAGCAGACATGTTACTGAGGACAACACAGACTCTCCACATCGCGAGTGTTTCAGGTGAGAGTCACTTTTTAAAAACACAAGGTAAAATCAATCAGATCTTCTGCACTTTAAAGGGTTCTGCTGATGTTCAGGTGTATGTAACGTTGCCCTGTAACACTCAATACACGATCACATGATGTATGTAAAAGGTTGTTTTCAATGAGGAGGAAAAAGTAGAAGGAACACAATCTGAAGTTGACTTAGCCGGCATTTTATTAAACATTAAACAACACTTTCAGCCCTCTGCTAATTCAGACAGTATAATGAAATATGGCACACAAATTAAACTTATCATATATTGTACTACTTCAATATATATGTACAAATATATATCACGGTATTCATGTGTGCCCACCTTTCAAATAAATGCAATCAATTAAAGTTAGAAACATTTGTAAACAAATCTTAGTTGATATAAAAAGCCCAATAACTTATTTCCATAACAAGCTTGAAATCTTTCTATTTCCTCTCATTATAATCACTCTGAAGTTTCTGTTTGAAGGAATGAGCTGCTAACTCAATACAGTAAACCCTCTGGAGAGCTGAGATGAAGGCTGTTGTGTTTCTTAAAGCATTTTCAAGAATCAACAATCATTTACTTACTTTTGATTCATTTGTCCAACTTATAACTGAACTGATAAGGAGACATTACTCACCCAATAAAAGACTCTCTGGGGACACAGCCTTCAGAATAAAAGACTCTCTGGGGACACAGCCTTCAGAATAAAAGACTCTCTGGGGACACAGCCTTCAGAATAAAAGACTCTCTGGGGACACAGCCTTCAGAATAAAAGACTCTCTGGGGACACAGCCTTCAGAATAAAAGACTCTGAGGACACAGCCTTCAGAATAAAAGACTCTCTGAGGACACAGCCTTCAGAATAAAAGACTCTCTGAGGACACAGCTTTCAGAAAAAAAGACTCTCTCTGGACACAGCCTTCAGAATAAAAGACTCTCTGAGGACACAGCCTTCAGAATAAAAGACTCTCTGGGGACACAGCCTTCAGAATAAAAGACTCTCTGAGGACGCAGCCTTCAGAATAAAAGTCTCTCTCGGGACACAGCCTTCAGCATAAAAGACTCTCTGAGGACACAGCCTTCAGAATAAAAGACTCTCTGAGGACACAGCCTTCAGAATAAAAGACTCTCTGAGGACACAGCCTTCAGAATAAAAGACTCTCTGAGGACACACCATTCAGAATAAAAGACTCTATGATAAAAACACTTCTGACAGTAAAGACACAATCAGTGAGCCAGATTTAAAACACCAACCCTTAAACCCAGGACAGGAAGTGATCTCTTCCTACAGAGGACACAGAGACGCTGAGGAGACACCAGACACTAACCCAAACCAGAACCCAGCATAGAGAGGTTCAGTGAATGTGGTTCTGATGGTGTGGAGGTGGGTCAGTGTGTCAGAGGAGACTCTGTAGAAGGAGAGAGAGCCAGCAGGAAGATCCAGATAAACTGCTACTCTACCAGAGGGGGAGAATGAGGAGGAGGTGGAGGAGGGGATGCGTATTGATGTGTTATTGTGACAGACATCGTAACCATAACCAGTGCATTTCAGACTCCAGGACTGATCATTCTCTCCAAACCAACAGTCCCCTCTGTTTCCTTTCCTGCTGATTCCTCTGTAAGTCACTGATATACGAACCCCTCCTCTCCATTCGAACTCCCAGTAACAGCGACCAGTCAGAGCCTCTCTGCACATCAGCTGAGGCAAGTAGGAGTCAAACCTTTCTGGATGATCAGGATATGGCTCCTCCTCTCTCACACATGTCACCTTCCCGTTGTTGTCAGACAGTTTGAGTTCTCTGTATGCTGTGTTTGAGTCCAGGGTGAGTTCACAGGAATCTGATGAGAGACACAGACAGCAGTTTATCATCAGACCCACCTGAAGGCTTTACTCTCTGTTAGTGATCATTTCTATAATAGCGCTATATAAGGCCCCGTCCACACGGAGACGATTTCAGTTGAATCTGCTAATGTTCTCTATCGTATAGATCAGGGGTTTTCAAAGTGTGGGAAGGTGAGCCTCCCCTCAGAGAACATTAGAACAGCCGCGCCCCCCCTCCGAATTATTATTGCTATTATTATTAGGGCCTGAGCACGAAGTGTGCGAAGACCTATTGTAATGCATAGAATTATTATTATAATTCTTAAGTCTGGGGATTGGACCTATTTTTGAGGGGGTTACGACACTATTCATGTAGCGACATTTGGCAACGCCGGCAGGACTGGTGAAAAATGTTACATTTTGGATTCGATGGGTGAAACATTTCCAACATGCTCTCTAGCGCCACCTGTGAAAATTCAGTTTTCGAAAAATTTACATAGTCGCAGCGTAAATCTGACGGACCTGAAATTTGGCACACTTACCCGGGTGGAGCAGCTCTACATATTATCCTCTTGTATCCCGAAGCTCCGCTCACTTTGATTTTTTTTTAATTAGCATAATGTGAAAAACAGTGAAATATTAACTTAAATTTTCATTTTTTGATTTTCCACACCAAACTTAGTGTACAGCATCAGTGGAGGGTCGGACACATTAGCGTTGAAAATGAGCACGAGATTTGGAAAAATGTGTTCGACATCAATCAAAACATATTAACAAAAAGGTGTGGCCTAGACATAAATGTTCACAATTCATCCAAAATGTATCCACATATCACAGATTTCAGTGGATAAGTTCAGTCTGTCTTGGGGAATAGGCACAAAAAAGCTCGTTAATTTTGGCCAATAGGGGGCGCCAAAAACACAACAAATGTATACCTCAAGAACGGATGGACAAAATAAATATATTTTGTCAAAGATATACTGGCAGGATGAGTATAAACTGAGATTTAAAGTGTCGCAACCAATGATGAATGTGGCCGTGTCCTATTCAGTTTTTTCTCGAAATCGAAGGGTTAAAAACACTTACGGACACATAACTTTGTGTTAAAATGAGTTAAGGCCTTTAACCTCGGAGCACACGTGACAGCCCACAACCTTTTCCAGAATGTACAAAAAAATCGTACGTTTCAGCAAATACGGCTCAGTAGCGCCCCCTATTGTGCGGTAGTCACATATAGTTTCTCCGAACTACCCGAAACATGGCACAGACATTCCGCATGGAATTCCGGACATATTTCAAAATGGCTTCCATTATCCCCGCCCCCCATAAAGTCGGCCAATTTTATGCGCGTTTTCACACACTTCTCCGAGGGAAATGATCGAAAAAATTCCAAACCAGGACAAGATCAGCCCATATCCAATGTGATGCTAAATTGAGAATGAATAGTCGACTGCTCAAACGGGGAGCTCGTAAGCTAACGGAGAATGTATCATTTTTGACAATTTAAATGTCACAAAATCGCTAAAATGGTCTTCGGACGCAAAACTTGGAACACAAGTCACAGCCCATGACCTTTTCCAGACTGTACAAGAAAATCTTACGTTTTTGTACACCAGCTCAGTAGCGCCCCCTATTGTGCAATAGTCACATATAGTTTCTCCAAGCTACCTGAATCTTGCCAAAGACATTCCTCATGGAATTGCGGACATATTTCAAAATGGCTTCCATTAGCCCCGCCCACCAGAAAGTTGGCCATTTTGAAAAATCGGCGTTATTCATGCATTTTAAGCGCATTTTCGCACACTTCTCCTAGGGAAATGATCGGAAAAATTCCACTCAAAGACAAATTCAGGCCATATCCACAGCCATGCTATATTGCAAATAAAATAGTTGCTAGCTCAATTGGGGCGGACGTAAGCTAACAGAGAATGTACCATTTTTGACGATTTACATGTCGCAAATGACTCCAAATTACTCGCATATGGTTTCCCCGATATTCACGAAACGCTGTATACACATTGCTCTTATGATTGCGGACATCTTTCAAATTGCCTTCCATTTGGCCGGGCCCTCAGAAAGTTGGCCATTTTGAAAAATGCACATTTTTACTAAGGCCTCCTAGGCAAATGGCCGGGAAAATTCCATTCCAGGACAAGTTCAGCCCATATCCAATGCGATGCTACATAGCGAAGGAGTAGTCAGTCGCTCAAACGGGGAGCTCACAGCCTAGAATGTACCATTTTCCAACATTTAGATGTCAGATAAGCTACTCTGCCTCCCACATCATCTGTCTCTCTCTCTCACACACACACACACACACACACACACACACACACACACACACACACACACACACACACACACACACACACACACACACACACACACACACACCCACACACACACACACACACACACACACATACACACTCAAACACACTCACACACTGCTGGCAATGATGTTGAGTGTTAGTCCAGCAGCTCCCTCTGCTGGCGGCACATACAATTACAACAGACACATATACACTCCATAACACACACATACAGCTCTTAAAGCATATAATACATATCAGGCTACAGCCCATGTATATGTTATGAAGCAAAAATATGTTGTGAAGCACTATTTGGTTTCATGAAAAAGATCTACTAAAGCATACAAATAAAGTGTGTAATGTCGGCCTGTTACTTATATTATTGAGTGATATATATTATACACACTGTTCTGTTTTCTGCACTGGCCTCAGCAGCTGTTCTCACTGTAAATGTCGGCTCACAATTAAAGCAGTTGTATTAAAAACATACATAGCCTAATATGCAGAGGAGATGCGTTTATTGAGTAAACAAACGGTAAAGGGCAGAAAGTCTGCACAACCCACTGCACCACACGCCACGGTTAAAGGGAGGGAATGCTCATGACACGCATTTTTAAACAATTATCATCCGATAAAACAGACCAGTCTCTGCCAGTCTTTTTTATTTATTTTTTAATCCGATGACGTTATCAGTGATTTTAAACTGATTAATTACCGAAATAACATCAACCCTGTGGGCGGCGCCATTTTGACGAGTCACATGACTTATTTTACCGGAAGTGACGTGAACTATGCGTTTGGTGTCGAGGACAAATTGACGTATGTGCTTTGTTCATGTTGTTTACTCTAGTTACTCTCTCAATTCTATAGAAATATGCCTCATTGTATCGCGAAACATTGCCACAATTCGGATAGAAACAATCCACGGAATGCTCGGTTCCATCTATTGCCAACGGGTAAGCGTAAGAAGTACGTTCGGAGGCAGTGGCTAGCGAAATGTGTTCGGCCCGAACCGAGAGATCCACAGGCGCATGTATGCAGCGAACATTTCAAGTTTCCGGACGACTACTCTGAAAGTATGATGAAACATAAAATGGGATTTATTAATCAACCATTACTTAATGGGGATGCAGTGCACTGCCAATGCCAGCCAGCGTAAGCACCTTACGCAGCAGACTTTACTTATTGTTTACTACGTAAGGAAGCATAAATTGCAGCAGGACCCAGAGCGCACGGAGCACAGAGCGGACAGCAGATAACGGAATTGCAGTTTTATTGCATATAGATTATCAGAACATTTCAAAGGGGACACAGCCACATTGGATATTAACCTATGGATTAACTACATCATCGTTTTTATCGTTGTAATGCCATTGAAGACCAATTTAGACCAGACAAAGACCAAGGTAAGCCATGTTAGCCTAGCGCATGTTAGTACCTAGCGCCACTTGTTTTGATGTACGTTTTTGTTGATAACGTCGCGAGTTTGTATCTTTCAGTGTTGAGGTGAGCACCGTTAGATTCTGTGTCTTTACGATCATAAACGATGTGTTGGATGTGCAGCTAGGATAAGTAATAAGGGAGCTAGGAGCGATTTTCGGTGCAGTAATAGGTTAGCATTTTTCGCTCGGGGCTAATTCAGAGGCTCACTGTTAGCATTGTGTGTTTTTTTTGAAGAAAAAAATGAAAAAGATCAGTTAAATTAGTTATTTTCCCGTTATATGGATATAAAATATTCATAGTTTATTAAATATTAAGGTTCCTTAGACGTTGTTTCCTGCAAATGACGCGATTTCGGCCCCGGAACCGGGTCCGTGGGGCCTAAGAGGATAACAGAGTATGTTTTTTTGTTTTTTTTACAGTTGTATTTGGATGGAATGAATACCTATAGTGATAATTCAAAGTAAGTCCGCCTGGACTTTATTTTTCTAAACTTCTTCCTCGGCTGACGAGTCCGAACTCAAATACTCCGCCATGTTTTCGTGGTGTGTTTACAAAGTGAACGCATAGATGACGTCACGACCTAGTTTTTCGGATCATGTGACTACTGAAAATGGCCAAAATGGCAGCTGCCTGACGGAATATACAGGTTTTTGATAAAAAAGAGCTATAAAATCATTATTTACCGGGGAATATCGCTGATTTCTTCAGAGTATGGTTTAAACATAATGTTTCACTAAATACTGAAGTTTTGATTAACTATCTAATGACTGGAGCCTTCCTTTAATGCTCCTCCAGACAGCCTCCGCGATAATCGATCCTCGACGAGCCTTTACAGAAATATGTTTTCCTTCGAGGTGACGCGCCCACATCCGTTTCCGGGTCGCTGCCGGAGGACCAAGGAGTCCGGGACGCGAATATTTGAGAAATTATGAACGGCTAATTTTGGAGGACTCGCGTGTCTGCTTGACGCCGGGACGACCGGTGACCCTCCCCGACAGGCGCTCGGACGCGAAGGCCCGCCCACAACTGCGTGCACGTCTGTGACCGCAGTTTTAATTATTATTGTTGTTGTTGCTATAATGCAGGGGTATTATTATCCAGTGGAAAGTCCTTACCTCCTGGCCTAGTTAAATCAAAGTGGTTACTTTCTGTTGGCTGGGCAGTGTAGTTTTACACACTTATTTGACTTTCTCAGGACAAAAAACTGTTTTTTGGGGGCAGACCCCCACAAAGAAAAAAAAATATTTACACACGCAAGGTCATCATCTTAACAGTTTGTTACGCTCATCGAGTCATCCGTGAGCAGAGCATCAAGTTGCCTATAACAGCTGAATGTGGCGATTACCATGTTGTTCAGCAAAACGCCTCACAAACCGATTAAGATCTAAAGCTTTAGTGCGTTTTGATTCAATGCTGAGTACAGCCACACTACGGCTCTTCTCTGTCATTGTAGACCAAATACCTCATTCCTTCTGTGTACTTGGGTCCGAATGCGCCGTCCCATTCAAATGAAATCGCCGCCAATCACATTACCTCGCTCGCGCCAGGGCCGGGGGAGGGGTTACAAGGCTTGCGTCTTGTGCTGCATTCACTTGCACTCGGACATTAGCAGGGGTTAAATTGGGCCGGGGCTGTTCGGGGCTAAGCCCCGGCACATATGAAAATGCTCTGACGTCATCACCCTCGCATATTTTTAACAATGTATGCAGCATGCCTATATCATATGTTTACACAAAAAAGATATACATGTTACAACTTTTCTTTCTATATGTTTAACACTAGAACCGCCAACGGGTACATTTTAACCGCAATTGTTTTTAGATTGTATGTAACTTTTTTTTCAATAACATATTAAAGTCTCCCAGTCCGTGACTTTTCCTGAAAGTGCGTTATGTAGCACCCTCTGTTGTTAACAATTGTCAATATGAAGTCAGATTTGAAAATATCGCCAAAAAAAATGCCATTATACCTATGCAGCGTAAACATAACGTGTTGCTATAGCAACGCCTTTTATCTACTGCGGTTCCTTATAGATAGAGAGATAGATTGAGAGAGAGAGAGATAGATAGATATATTGATAGATGGATAGAGAGAGAAATAGATAGTTATAGATAATGTAACATCTTGGAGAATACAAGATCTTGGATGACTGAGCTCACGTTGAGGACGTAATGCATGTGTGCAGGTTACGTGCCAGTTGAATAAAGATGGACACTCGGAATGAGAGAAGTAGTCCATGTCGTCTGTTTATGTAGACAATTATATGTCCATAGAACAGAACATTACAGATAGATCGATAGATAGTTATAGATAGATAGAGAGAAATAGAGATTTGTACCTAAACAAAACACAAGTCTAACACCAAGCGTTTAAATCAGCATTCTTAGCGATATTTTATACTTCATGCTCTCTGCACAAACTATATCATATGAAAAGCTGAGAGTCCACAGATTCTATTGGTATAAGTTTCATCCCTGTGCGATCAAAACTCACTGTTCTGTATGATAAATAAAAGAACATTGTACCTTGAAAATCAATAGCGGGTACATTTTACCCGTTGGCGGTTTTAGGTATACAGCGACCTCTGGCGGTTCTAGTGTTAAGGTTCTTAATAATTCGAAAAATCAATAAAACACTCTTTCTAGCTGTAGGGAACATAAATAAGATGACGCGACGATGACTTGCACTTTTCAAATTTTTCGCGGGTTTCCCCTTTCTTTATTTTCTTCAAATCTACTTTGCTGATCAGGGACCACACAGTCTCATCCGTCAGTCACACAGACAGCCAGCAGAGTGACAGGTGAGTCCGGGGAAAAGTGTGGAGAAAAATAGGTAATACGCTGACAGGTTTCTTAACATGAATTGCTCTGATATTCTGCTTTTACGTTCGACTACCATTAAGTTAAATAACGTTTTTTTGTTTGACTAACTTTTGATCAAATCAAGCGTTTCTTAAACGAAGAGAAAGACACCAGCCAGTGGTCGATATTGTTGACTTTATTTTAGAATAGCAGATCTCTGCGACCAGCTATAGTTTGCCGGCATGCGTTGTGCGTCAGTGAACATGTGTCTTTGCTCCGATCGTGAGCTTTAAGGCCCGGACACACCAGGCTGAAATCGGCCGTTTTCGTTAGTCGGACGACGAAGCGTGCCCTGTCGCCCAAACTCAATTTGGTGTGTCCCGCACCGTCGGCCGTGACATGCCTTATTTGGTCTTATTTGGCCTTTCATGGCCGACGCACGGCCGATTCAACAAGAAATCACTCTGATTGGCTGTTCAGCTAGCGAATCAGTGCATGAGAAGCGAACCGGTTGCTTGAGAATGTCTTCCACAAGCAACACTCCAATGGCTGATAGCTCCAGTACCGCACGAAACATGTTTTCGATGGACGAGAGTGAAAATGGAACGCACGCGCTATTTGTTGTTTGTTTAGATCACGCAGTCTGTTCTTCTTCTCTGTCTTCCGGTTGTTGCCTCTTGTGAATGACGAATACACACTACCACCGCCTGCTGATAAGGAGAGTTATTGCCACTCACGCATGCGCAGTTCGTACGTGCTCGGCTGAAGTCTTTGCGGTGTGTTCCAGTGCGACACATGGCCAAGACGCAGGAGAACACGGCGAGGCAACAGTCGGCATCGGCGAGTTCTCTGGTGACTGCTTGGTGTGTCAGGGTTATGATATAATAATAATAATAATAATAATAATCGTCATTGGTCTTATTCGCTGCTTTTGGTGTATTTTGTGGCGGAAGTACAGCACCACTTACAAGCCCAGCATATGTACTACAGCGTCTCCAGCGTTTTCAAGCGTTTTGGTGTGGACGGACACGTTTCTTGAGCCGATTCCATGTGGACGGGGTATAAGTGTGATGTATTATTATTATTATAAAGTTTAAACGTGATGCATACTTGTCCCAGGGCCGGTTCTGACCAATTTGCTGCCCTAGGCAAGACTTTAGCTGGCCTGCTACTCCCTCTCTCTCTCAGATCTGCTAAAAAACGGCCCTGTACACACCTGAAGGCCAGGAACGGCCCTGATCCTTTCTATAATAGCGCTATATAAGTGTCATATTATTATAAAGTTTAAAGGCGATGCATGCCAGTCGTGTTTTAATGAATAAATACCACCTCCATCATCTTTGTCTTTAGAGGGAAGCTGACTGATCCACACTTACACTTCCTCAGACCTGGTTTTAGCCTCTGCTCTCCACCATGGTCCAGCCTGGAGGAAGAAACACAGTCAGGATGATGTTCTATCCAACATGAGTCCTAGCTGCTGGTACCTCGTGGAGCAGAGTTTACTTTCTTAGAGGAAGCTTTTTTGTTGGCATTTAGTGTCAAACATTGTCACAGCATATTGTACATTGCATCTTTACATGAAGGACATACATCTGTTCATAGTTCTGTTCAGCAATATGCACATGATGACACAAAAAACACAGAGGAGAAAGACATTGAAAAGACAAATACAAATAAAAACAACAGTGAGCAATTAGGGAGTATACATTTCTTTACAGCAGAGTTCTGGATCTGTGAAAACTAAGTCAGGCCTTTAGGGCTTTATAAAGTGAGTCCACTTCTCACAGGTTGGAGTAAATTGACCAATGTATGATTGACAGATGCTGTTATCTTTCCCATATTGTAAATATCCATTGAGATGTCCATCCATCCATTTAGAATCGGGCTATGCTTCGATAACCACTTCCTGGTTAATGCCTTTTCAGCAGCAACCAGCAGAATGTTCAATGAGTATTTGTCCTTTCTCAAATTCACAAAGTGTAACATCTTGATCTCTAGAGGTATCATGTCTTTGAAAATGTCTTGTAAGGCGTTGTGTATCTCCTTCCAGTAGTCTTTGATACCTGGACAGTCCCAGAATACATGGAAGTGGTTTGCATTCTGGTCACCACAGTTCCTCCAACATATAGGGGGGGTCCTATTATATTCAATTTATATTCTTTTATAATAGTTTTCCACATTTTAAGAGCACATTTCATCGATGGATTTTCAATAATGTTTATGAAATTGTGTAGGTTATTGTCAGCTATAATTGACTGTATGGGAGTACACCCTCTCTTCTATATGTTTCCATTGAGCATCATATGCTGGGTTACATCAGCATATCATTGTTCTTATCTGTGTTGTGAAATAGTAATCTCTGAGAGGGTCAACCCCAACCCCCTTCTTCTTCAGGTATAACGTTTTGAGACCAACTCTCGGTCTTTTACCTTGCCATATATATCTTGATATCATTTTTTCCCATTCCTTAAATTGACTTTGGTTGATCTCTATAGGGTTTGGAATGGATATAATAATCTTGATCGAAATATATCTGTCTCCCGTTCAAAGACACCTTTTTTCCCCATGGTATCGGAGAAACTTGATAATTCTTGATGCGACTCGTCCTCCCTGTCTCCGGAGGCCCTCTGTACGAGAGCCCGGTGCGCTCTTTCAATGCCGAGCTCCGTGGCGGGGGGATCTCAAGTGCCTCTTGTAGTAAACTCTTCACAAAGTAAACCATAGAGGACCCCTCTGCTCCCTCTGGGACATTATAAATCCTGATATTCTCCCGTCGGGATCTTCCTTCTTCGTCAGTCAGTTTATTTTCTTGCTGATTCATTACCTTTATCATCCTGCTCAGCAACTTCCACGTTTTCAATTCTCATTTCTGCCTCCTCTATTTTAACGTTGACGTTGGTAAACTCGGATTTAATTTAGTTTATTTGTTGTGTCTTTGTGAAAGTCCCATATCTCCTCCAGAACTTTAGCTAAGCTAGCCACGTGTGGCTCTGCGCTAGCTTCCTCATCATGAACCTGTGCAGACGAGTTGTTCGTTGTATTTTCTTCGTTGGTAGACTCTGAGCCAATGTTTTTCTTTTGTCCATCCTTTCTTCCCATCTTCGCCCCGTTAACTATTTGTAATTTTACAGAGACATTTCTTATTTAGCAATTAAACGAGGCGGAATGAATCTCTTACCGGGGGAGAAGCTAGACTAGGCTGCCATTCGGTATGGTGACGTCACCGTAACCATGACCATCATTTTCAAGTCAATGAAATCCTCTCAATTGATATCGGGAGTCAAGTAGTTAGTTTGTTTATCATGTAGCCGTGTAATAAGCGGGATAATGTGCAGTGAGGCATCCCGTACACATTCAACTGCTAACTGCTAACTGCTAACGGCTAACTGCTAACAGCCAACTGCTAACAGCTACCTGCTTACAGTCAACGGCTAACGGCTTAGTTTATTAGCTCTCCTCCTGCTGATATCAACATGAATGTGATGTTCATGATGGCATTATGAGAAGAAAAAAGGAGCGAGGCATCCCGTACACATTCAACAGCTTACAGCTAACTGCTAAAGCTACTTTTCTTTTTAATGACTGATTTTAAATGCCATTTTCTTAATGTCTTTCGTTTTTTGTAAAGCACTTTGAATTGCCTTGTGTTGAAAGGTGCTATATAAATAAACTTCACTTGCCTTGCATTACCTGCCTACAGTCAACGGCTAACAGCTACCTGCTAACAGCTACCTGCTTAGCTGTTAGGCCAACGGCTAATGGCTAACAGCTAACAGCTAACGGCTTAGTTTACCAGCTCTCCTCCTGCCGATATCAACATGAATTTGATGTTCATGATGGCATTATGAGGAGAAAAAATGATGCGTACCTGGACGAGATGATGATCAGTTATGTAATAAAGAATCCCAAAAAGTAAATTGTGGTTTCCCATCAGCGACTAGGTAATATGCTGATCATCGGCCAAAGCAGGCCAGTAAATAATCAAGATAAAATTATTACACATAACTGGCAGATTGTGTTGTAAGCCTGTAACCTCTGAACAGAGAATCTGAGTCCTGCTGTGAGTGTAGCTGTGTTAGGCGTTAGCCGAACTCAGTCAGAACTATCCAAACTGAACTGCTGTTGATCACTTGCGTCTGTCTGTCCATACCTGAGTGTCTCCAGTCTCCAGAGTGGATCCTCCAATCCAGCAGACAGCAGCTTCTCTCCTGAGTCTCCTGGATGATTGTAGCTCAGGTCCAGCTCTCTCAGATGGGAGGGGTTGGAGCTCAGAGCTGAAGCCAGAGAAACACTGCCTTCCTCTGTGACCAGACAGCCTGCCAGACTGGAACCAGGGAATACAGTAAACTCAGTGTTTTAAAAAGCAGAAGGAAAAACATACAGAGGTCGACCATCTTCATCAACATGAACCAGAAGCTGGATAAAAAGGATTAAAAGTTAAACTGCTTGAAAATAAAATGCAAAATCCTGACCTGAGAGTCTCCAGTTCACAGTGTGTACTCTCCAGTCCAGCAGACAGCAGCTTCACTCCTGAATCCTGCAGGTCGTTGTTACTCAGGTCCAGCTCTCTCAGACTAGAGGACTGGGAGCTGAGGACTGAGGACAGAGCTTCACAGCTTCTCTCTGACAGCTTACAGCCACTCAGCCTGGGGAAGGATTAGCAATGAACACAATTTATTTTATTTATCATTTTTAAAACTGATCGATGTTGTTTGTATCTCCACTTACAGAGCTTTCCTGGAGGCTTTGATCACTGGCAGCAGCCTCAGAAGAGCCTTCTCTGAAGCAGAGTATTTATTCAGGTCAAACACGTCCAGATCTTTTCCTGATGACAGTAAGATGAAGGCCAGAGCTGACCACTGAGCAGGAGACAGATTATCTGTGGAGAGACTTCCTGAACTCAGGTACTGTTGGATCTGCTCCACTAGAGAACGATCATTCAGTTCATTCAGACAGTGGAACAGGTTGATGCTTCTCTCCAGAGACGGGTTCTTTATTATCTTCTTCTTGATGTACTCAACTGTTTCCTGTTTGATCTCTGAACTACTTTCTGTTTCTGTCAGCAGGCCATGTAGGAGTTTCTGATTGATCTGCAGTGAAACACCCAGGAGGAAGCGGAGCAACAAGTCCAGGTGTCCGTTTGGACTCTGTAAGGCCTGGTCCACAGCACTCTGGTAGAGATGTGTTAGTGTGGGTTGAGGTCTGAATACTTTAAGCAACCAGGAGGTTGTTGATTCTTCTGCCAGCAGGTTGACTCCAGAGTTGATGAAGGTCAGATGGACATGAAGAGCAGCCAGAAACTCCTGAACGCTCAGATGGACGAAGCAGAACACCGTGTCCTTGTACAGTTCACCCTCCTCTCTAAAGACCTGTGTGAACACTCCTGAGTACACTGAGGCTGCTCTGATATCGATGCCACACTCTGTCAGGTCGTGATCATAGAAGATCAGGTTGCCTTTCTGCAGCTGCTCAAAGGCCAGTTTTCCCAGAGCCTCCGTCATCTTCCTGCTCTCTGAACTCCAGTGGGAATCTGTCTCACTTTTTCCATCATACTTGACGTTCTTCACTTTGGACTGAATCACCAGGAAGTGGATGTACATCTCAGTCAGGGTCTTGGGCAGCTCTCCTTCCTCTCTGGTTTTCAACACTTTCTCCAGAACTGAAGCAGAGATCCAGCAGAAGACTGGGATGTGGCACATGATGTGGAGGCTTCGTGAGGTCTTGATGTGGGAGATGATGGTGTCGGCCTGCTCCTGATCTCTGAATCTCTTCCTGAAGTACTCCTCCTTCTGTGGGTCAGTGAACCCTCGGACCTCTGTCACCATGTCCACACACTCAGGCGGGATCTGATTGGCTGCTGCAGGTCGTGTGGTTATCCAGAGGCGAGCAGAGGGAAGCAGCTTCCCCCTGATGAGGTTTGTCAGCAGCACATCCACTGAGGTGGACTCAGTGACATCAGTCAGGATCTCAGTGTTGAGGAAGTCCAGAGGAAGTCGACACTCATCCAGACCGTCAAAGATAAACACAACCGAGAACTGATCAAACCTGCAAATTCCTGCGTCTCTAGTTTCAGAGAAGAAGAGATGAACAAGTTCCACCAAGCTGTAATTTTTCTTCAGCCTATTCAGATCTCTGAAAGGTAATGGAAATGTGAACTGGATGTCCTGGTTGGCTTTGCCTTCAGCCCAGTCCAGAGTGAACTTCTGTGTTAAGACTGTTTTCCCGATGCCAGCCACTCCCTTTGTCATCACTCTGATTGGGGCATCTCTTCCAGGTGAGGCTTTAAAGAGGTCTTCTTGTCTGATGGTTGTTTCTGGTCTGTCTGGTTTCCTGGATGCTGTTTCAATCTGTCTGATCTCATGTTCTTCAACTGTAGTTTCTCCCATGGTGATGTAGATCTCCGTGTAGATTTCCTTTAGAGGTCTTGAATTACCCGTTTTTATGATTTTCTCAATTTTATTCTTCAGGTTGAATTTGAGGTTCCCTTGGCACTGAGTGAGAAGCTCTGAATGAAGACAAAAATAAAATCACAATTGAGACAATACTACAATTAACATAAAATAACCATCACAAGTTTGGTTCATAATTTTACACATTTTTGACAAGACAGTAGATTATTTTTTCCTTGGATCAAGACGCCGCATCTTGTTGCTTTCCAAAAATGTTTCTTTGAAAAAATATATTTTTGAAACCAGAATGAACAATCTGTGGTCCCCAGAGAACCATGGCCCTAAACCTGACGACTCTTATTCCTGCTGCTGGAAGACGAGGCTCGACCCTGGCAGATCGACCTCTGAGGATGTGGACTCAGCTCTCACTCCAGTTATACAGGAAGTGGATGGCTCTTAGTAATTGTCCCAATACTGCGTAGTCCTGCAATAGCCTACTATCAACAAGACGTCCTGGGGGACAGAGTAATAATCTTTCCCTTCGTCCATAAGACAGGGTGGATGGAAAACTCTATTGACCCCTCCTTGCAAATGTGGAGCCCCAGCCTAACTACTGAATGTATCCCCAGCTGGTGCCCTGACCCAGAGACTGCAAGAGAGCAAGTTACTCTGAACTGTTGGTCGATGCATCGGCAGAGAGAACAGGGACAGCTTTCATCTCAATGAACCTCAAAGGTGACCTGGGTAACTCTGGAAAAGCAGAGAGTCTAATCCCTATCCAGGAGTTTCTTTCCAGAGCTGGTTCAATGTGTTGAGGTGATCCCAACTTTGTCTAGTTGGTCCTGCTCCACCTCTCACACCGACACCGGATCCGTCCCCAGCAGAGAGGTGTCGGTTGTTTGAAGTTTGTAATCCATGTTCCTCTCCTTCACCTACAACCCAACTGGCATTGATTGGGCCCTTAGACCCAGTGTTGTGTAGACCCCGGTGCCTGGCTGCAGGATGAGGACCTGGTCTGCCTAATAGGGTTGCTTTTTTTCTAAGTAGCTGATCTTAGATCAGGGCGGTGGTGGCGAAGTCCGTAGGGACTTGGCTTGGCAACTGGAAAATCACCAGTTCAAGTCCCGGAAAGACCAAGTGCTACCGAAGTGTCCCTGAGCAAGGCACCATTCCCTACACTGCTCCCCGGGCGCCGTACATAATGGCAGCCCACTGCTCCTAACACTAGGATGGGTCAAATGCAGAGAAACCTTTTCGTTACATGGTACCTGTACTGTGTAATGACAATAAGTTGAATCTATCTATCTATCTATCTAAAAAGTGACCCTGCCAGAAACTATTGACCCTGACCAGTGAGATTTCAGGGCCATGGGGGAACCTAAACCCTGACACCATGTGCAGGTGGTGTTTCTCTGTGTGGTATATCAGGAGGACACATCCAATTCATGTTATCATTGTGATTTACCTGACCTCAGGTTCCCTGTTTGTAAAACTGTTTTTTAACTAATTACTTACCTGTCGGTTCTGATGGGATTTTTGATAATTTCTCCTCCAGAAGATTCTGATTCATCTCCTTCAAAACGTTTCTGGTCACTTTAATAGTGTTAATGCAGTAGTTCAGAAACATATGGTCCACTGTTTGTGTCCGACATGCATCCTCTAGTCGACTCTTTGGGATTCCTTCGTATCCTAGGACCTCCTGCTGCAGGTGCCACTTGAATTCTTCAAAGTCCTCTTTCCCCAATTGTTCTAAAGTTCTGAAGAGGATCTTTTTCAGTGTCGCCATATTTTCTCCCTGCAGAGATCCAAACGATAACACGGGTTCATGAAAAAAACAACTTTCTTCCTTTTTCAGCAACAATACTACTTATTTTAAGGCAAATAACCTACTACTTCAGATTCAGGTCCAGGTTCAGGTCCAGGTCCATGTACAGGTCCAGATCCAGGTCCAGGTCCAGATCCAGGTCCAGGTCCAGGTCCAGGTCCAGCAGAGTGTGGTGTTTGCTCTGGTCTGGAACACAACACAGAGCTTTGAGTGAATAATGAGTGCTGAGCTGTGACATGGAGAAGAGTCATGGACAGTTGGAGATCTCACCTCTGAGCTTTGGTCTGGCTGTCATGTTCCCCACACAGAGAGGGGGGGGCTCCCTCCTCTCTGTTCTCACACTGATCCATAGCAGAGCCTACACCTTTACACAAACACAACAACATGCTCATCACAACAAGAACATCACAGGACACATTCATGCCCCTCCTCTCAGATGTCCCACAGCCCCAGGCCCACTCAGAAACTCAGTTTGTTGACCCCTAAATATATGTTTTTGTGATTGTCAAGACTTCTTACAGCACACCCAGAAGTGACCAAATGACTCAGTTTTAAATATGTGGTTAACTTGTTAATTGTGACAAAACTTAATTTACTACAGTTCAGCTTTCAACAGCTCGACAGCGCCCTCTGTGACTGGATCCTGAACTTCCTGACGGGCAGACCCCAGGCATTACGGGTGGGAAACATTATATCCTCCACCCTGATCCTCAACACCGGAGCCCCTCAAGGTTGCGTGCTCAGCCCTCTCCTCCCTGTTCACAAACGACTGCATGGCCACACACAGCTCCAACACTATCTGTAAGGGAAACTTCTGCAGCAATGGAGAGTCAGGACTCAGAGAGACACGAGGAGAGTTGGAGCTTTGATGTCAAACACTGGTAGTTTATTACGAGTATCGGGGGGAGGAATCATATCACAACTCACACAGCCAGAGGTTCTGACTGCACGGGAGGGTTGCCACGTCAATTCTGAAGCGCCTCTCTCTTCCTAGACCTTTTAACTGGTTTACAGAGAGTAATCAACATATTGGGGGAGATAACCTAAACATCTGGGAACACTGGAGATAGCCTAAACATCTGGGAACACTGAATAACTTGTCTGACCCTTATGGCCTCGAAGATTACACCTTGGAGTCCACAAACACAGGTAATGTTCCAGCGTTCTCACAACCATAAACCATTTGTGACCGAGAGTTGACCGGTCATAAACTGGGAATAACAACATATAGCTGGAGCAGCCCATTCCTTAAGGGCGATAACAGACGTCAGGGTTGGTCATAAACGTCAAAGGGCAAAAAGGTTAGATATCTAGGAGTAAAGGAGAATTATTCCCTAACACTATCGTGAAGTTTGCTGACGACACGACCGTCATCGGCCTGATCACCAAGGGCAACGAGATGGCGTCCAGAGAGGAGGTCAAAAACCTGACATCTTGGTGCCAGGATAACAACCTCCATCTCAATGTCAGCAAAACCTAGGAGCTGATTGTGGATTATAGGAAGCAGCAGAGAGAGGGACACACCCCCATCGCCATCAATGGGACTACGGTGGAGAGTGTCAGCAGCTTCAGGTTCCTTGCGGTCTACATCACTGAGGACCTGAAATGGATTCTTCACTGAGGACCTGAAATGGATTCTTCACTGAGGACCTGACATGGACTCATCACTGAGGACCTGACATGGACTCATCACACAAACACCATCACCAAAACAGCCCGACAGCGGCTCCTCCGCAGGCTGAGGAGGTTCAACATGGACTCCATAGAAAGCATCCTGACCTTCTACAGGTGCACCATAGAGAGAATCCTGACCTTCTACAGGTGCTCCATAGAGAGGATCCTGACCTTCTACAGGTGCACCATAGAGAGAATCCTGACCTTCTACAGGTGCTCCATAGAGAGGATCCTGACCTTCTACAGGTGCTCCATAGAGAGGGTCCTGACCTTTTACAGGTGCTCCATAGAGAGGATCCTGACCTTCTACAGGTGCTCCATAGAGAGGATCCTGACCTTCTACAGGTGCTCCATAGAGAGGGTCCTGACCTTCTACAGGTGCACCATAGAGAGTATCCTGACTGGCTGCATCACGGCCTGGCACGGCAGCTGCACCGCTCTCAACCGTAAGGCTTTACAGAGGGTGGTGAAAACTGCACAGAACATCACCAGGATGGAGCTGCCATCCATGGAGGACCTTTACTCCCAGCGGCTCAGGAAGAAAGCCCTCAGGATTATCAAAGACCCCCATCGCCCCAGCCACAAACTGTTCAGTCTGCTGCCGTCTGGCAGGCGGTACCGCAGCATCCGGACTAAAACCACCAGACACAGGGACAGCTTCATCCCGCAGGCCAGAAGACTGTGAAACACCTGAACTTTGAAACAACATCCATAACATTCATCTGGCTGCTACTTAGACATTATTTATCTAATATTTCATATTCAATCACTTGCATATAGACTCTTATTGCACTATTCCACCTTTTTACAATTTTTCTTTTTGTATTTAGTTGCACTATTCTTTCTGTTTTATTGTGTTGCACTGTTGGAGGAGCCTGTGACCTAAGATTTTCATCGTCAAAACTACACTGTAGCTTTGCACGCATGACTTAATACCAAGTATTGTTATTTTTAGTTATTATCATAGTAGTTATATTCTGTCATAATTTGCCAGATTTATCGATGCTCAAATGTATAAATACATCTGAAACATGTAAGTGCATTAACACCCACATGTTTCTAATGTTGGTTATTACAGCCTGAAAAAACATCGATGTCTCTTCATCTTTACATTTATCTTTATGTTAATAAGTGATGACTGAAGCTAAGCAGAGACACAGGATAGTTTACATGTTGTCTTCCTGCCCCCGATGTCAGCCCGGTTCAGCCTGCATTCTTCACTGATGACGTGAACTCAGATTACAATCTGAGAAACAGCAGGACATGGAAATCTTTCTAAAATCATTCTGCTTTAACTCAGAGAGAAGTTCCACACAATATTTCAAACCGATTATTTGAATCAGCTTCAATGAACCAGAACTCTCAGGTCTTCTGGTCTGCTTTCTGTCCCCAGGACCAGAACTAAACCTGGAGAAGTTCAGTTATTATGCTCCAAACATCTGGAACAAACTCCCAGAAACCTGCAGGTACTTTTAAATCCAGGCTGAAGACTTTTCCTTTAAGTGAACTCTTCATATCTCACACTGCACTGTAACTGTTATTCATGTTATACCTGTGTTGTTCTATATTAGCTTGTTTTATGTTTATTTCATTCTCGTTGCTTTTTAATGACTGTTTTGAAATGCTATTTTATAATGTGTGTCCACTGCAATATTTCTTAATGCTCTTATTGTCTTTAATGTTTGTAACAGACTCCTGTGCAGTGGCGTTTTTATATGTACAAAAGTGATGGGGCACGAAAAACTTAGATGTTTATATATAAGCTTCTTGTGCTACACGTAAACAAATGGCTGGCTATCCATGGTTCCGATAGGATAGAGAGAGGGGGCGCGTCGCTCTATGCAAGTCAATGGGACTCCCGGATAGTTGAACATCGACGCTAAAGGACCCCCCCACTGCGTTGATAGTGACGCCAAGGGATCCTGACATATAGGACGAGTTGGGAGTGAGAATGTGTTGGACAGTGACAAGAAAACTCATTTCCGGCAGCGAGAGCTGCGTCCCTAGCAACCACGTTACTATGAAAACGCCGACATGGGAAATCTAAAACCTCTTTAGTAACATACGTAGTACATATACATTTGCTTGACAAGAACTGAAAAAATCTTCATATTCTCCATAAAAATGTGTGTTATAGTGAACCAAAAGTCGTGATAGAGGCATGCTTGTCAACATCCGGGTATTTCTTTACTGGTGGGCCATGTTAACAATAACGTGTCACAATATCAATCGATCCAGCAGAGCAATGACAGATATGACATAAACTGAACTTACTAAAGCTGAAGCAGATGGTCAACTTCATTCATTTTCTTTCCGTGTTACTGATTGTAATCGCTATACGCTGCTCTCTCTCGTCCCCTCTTCACAACTACACTTTTTCTACACGTACTTTCAGCCAATCAGCTCTGAATTATGAGATGAGGTTTGGTGGGGTTGCCAGCACTTTTCCCCACTGGTGATCTTTTTTTTGCCGTTTAATTTTCACTGTACACGTTCACTTTTGGCGCATTTCCACTACAGCGTGGAGCGCGGTTTAAGCGTGCCGTGCCGGGCCCGTTTTGGGTTGCGTTTCTGTTGTGCACCGACAGAAATGTTAAGTCTAGTCATGTTTCATGTTTTGTTTCACCATTTTCTGTCTTGTCTCCCATTTCCTGTCTGGTGTGTGTCTCCCGCCCTCATCAGCGTCAGCCCCGCCCCTGATTGTCCCCACCTGTGTCTTGTTATTCTGTGTTTAAATTCCCCTGTCTCCCATGTGTTCTTTGTCAGTTCGTCTTGTCCTGTCCTCATGCCAGTACTCTGCTCGTCATCGATTGCTTCTTTTTTCAAGCCTACTTTATGCTTCTGAAACGTATTGACAGTTTAATTCCTCGCGTTGTGAGCGATTTTTTGTTGTACCTTTTTGGACCCTTTTTTGTCACCTCGTAAGAGTGTTTTTCTTTTAGATATCTTTTGTGGAAGAAATAAAGTATATTAATTATACTTTACCTCTGGCTCCTGGGTCGTGCACTTGAGTCCTTACCTTTGAGTATCCAAGTTCGTGACAGTTTCCACTAGGGGTAGTTCCGGCTAGCGGGTACTTTTTCACACTTTTTCTGGCTCGACAAAATCGTGGTTCTTTCCGGGCCAACAACCGGGCTGAGTATGCTAAACTAGTGAGAGAATCGCTGGCAAGGGGGCTACAACTACAAGAAAATGAACATATTTGACCGTGATTTAATTGTAATACACGTTTCAAAATGATGCCGAAGTAACAACATACTGATACCGGTTAGTAAAATCCATGAATTAATGCTTTGACAAGTCTGCAGACAGACGGCAGGCTAACAACCTTTTTAAAATGCGTGTTTTCTGAATGGAGCTTGGCTAAGCTAACGTTATATATGCTCCGACCGTCCACACTCACAACAACGGCCTACACACTAGTGTTAATTTCGTCAGCTATTTTTTAATTTAGTTTTAGTCTTAGTCCTGTGTTAAATTTTCTTTTTAGTTTTAGTCATATTTAGTCACCTTCATCCTGTTTTTATTTAGTCAAGTTTTAGTCGACTAAAAGTCTGAGCATTTTAGTCTTATTTTAGTCAAAGAAAACTAATTATTTTAGTCTACTTTTTGTCAATGAAAACGGTTGAGTCTTT
The DNA here is from genome assembly GCA_028583405.1 of Pogonophryne albipinna. Classification (NCBI taxonomy): domain Eukaryota; kingdom Metazoa; phylum Chordata; class Actinopteri; order Perciformes; family Artedidraconidae; genus Pogonophryne; species Pogonophryne albipinna. Next base: position 484,992 of record JAPTMU010000028.1, on the reverse strand, counting down.
TTTAGTCATCAGATTATATAGAACATTTCAGTCAAACTAGTCTAGCCAAAACCAATAATTTGTCATTTTAGTATATATAAATAAATAAGATTATCTTGTCCTTATTTGATGAAAAACTCAGGTTGAATGATTAAGAAGCTTTGCAGAGAGTATCTGCTCAGGTTTGTGGTGTTTTTACCAGCTGTGTTATGGCCACATTGCTTCCCTTCTGATAAAACAATGCATTCGCTTTTTTTCTCCGCCTCATTGTAGCGAAAATGGGCCCAAATATCACATCGTTTCTTTCTCCCAAGCAGTGGTGGCTTTAGACTTTTTCGTTATCAGTCATTTTGACGGACAGGATCGTAACATTTCCGTCATAATCCATTATTACCCGTCGAGTGCACAATTTATCACTCACTCGCGCTGACGGGGGTATTCGGTTAACGCGAGTGCGACCACTGCTCCCAAGCCCTGTTGTTGCCATTTCATTTTCTGTTGAATAAGGTTAGTTAGACCATGAGTTAGACCATGAGTTAGACCATGAGTTAGACCACGAGTTAGACCACGAGTTAGACCACGAGTTAGACCACGAGTTAGACCACGAGTTAGACCCGAGTCATCCTGACAGTTCACAGTGTGCCGCTGCCCGGTGTAATTCAAATCTACCGCCGCGCGCAGCACAGACACAGCTGCTGCCCAGCCGCAGCACCGGAAGTGGAACTGCTGGGAGAAAAACTGACTATCAGAAATGTAACGTTATCTTTGATAATATTTCGTCTCCTCATTTTTCGTCAACGAAAGTAAAGAGAGATTTTGGCATAGTTTTTATTTAGTAAACTACATTTTCGTCTCGTCACTTTTCGTCAACGATATTGCATGATGATTTCGTTACAGTTATTGTTTACTGCCGTCGGTGCCGTCTCGTCATCGTCTCGTTTTCGTCATGGAAAAAGGTCGTTGACGAACATATTTCGTCATAGTTTTAGTCAACGAAATTAACACTACTACACAGACATAAATAAACCAGCGACTGTATTCGCCATGACACAGACAGTCTGTGGTTTGTACTTGTTTCACTTTTGTCTAGTTTCTGAACAGATATGAGGAGCTGTGTGGCTCTGAGTGCTAACAGCTAACGGCTGATGTTGGTGTTGTGTTTCGCATTGAAGATGACGTCACGGCTCTGCCTAGTAATAATAATAATAATAAATTATATTTCTATAGCGCTTTTCTTGAACCCAAAGACGCTTTACATTTGGGAGGGAGGGTAGACAAACAAAACAAAACCAAAAAGAAACAAAGAAACAAAACAAAACAGAAAAACAGTCAGGAGGAAGTTGATTGAGAGGGGGGGGGGCTTATGGATACAGAGTTGAAGAGGTGGGTTTTGAGGTGGGACTGGAACAGGGTGAGGGACTCAGACTCACAGAGGTCTTGGGGGAGGGAGTTCCAGAGCTTCGGGGCTGCCACAGAGAAGGCTCTGTCCCAGAAGCTCCGGAGTTTGGCCTTGGGGATGGAAAGCAAACCGGCTGAGGTGGATCTGAGGGACCGGGGTGGTTGGTAGAGGATGAGGAGGTCAGTGAGGTAGGGGAGGGGGCAGATGGTGGAGGGCTTTGTAAGTGAGGACCAGGAGTTTGTAATGGATGCGGTGTGAAACGGGGAGCCAGTGGAGTTCTTTGAGGACCGGGGTGATGTGATGCCATGATTTGGTGTGGGTGAGGAGTCTGGCGGCTGCGTTCTGGACACGCTGGAGTCTATTGAGGGAGGTGGAGCTGATGCCGTAGAGGAGTGAGTTGCAATAGTCAAGGCGGGAGGAGATGAAGGCGTGAATGAGTCGCTCAGCTGCAGGGTGGGTGAGAGAGGGACGGAGTTTGGCAATATTGCGGAGGTGGAAAAATTAGGTTTTTACAACTTGATGGATGTGGGGCTTGAGGGAGAGGGTGGGGTCAAATATAACGCCAAGGTTTGCGTGCCTGGGTGGAGGGGGAAACAGGGGTGCCATCAATGGTGACTGTCAGGTTGGGGGTTTTGCTGAGGGTGGATTTGGAGCCGATGAGGAGGAGTTCAGTTTTATTGCTGTTGAGTTTGAGGAAGTTGTGTTGCATACAGGATTTTATTGCAGTCAGACAGGATTCGATGTGGGTGAGGGGAGGGGGTTGTGGGGGGATTTGGTGCTGAGGTAAATCTGTGTGTTGTCAGCATAACAGTGAAAGTCCAGGTTGTATTGGCGGAGAATCTGACCAAGGGGGAGAATGTAGATGATGAAGAGGAGGGGGCCGAGTACTGAACCTTGGGGAACACCTTGGGTGACTGAAGCTGTGGCAGAGGAGTGGTTGTTGAGGGAGAAGAAGTGGGATCTGTCGGAGAGGTAGGACTGGAGCCACCTGAGTGCAGTACCTTCGATACCGATGTCCTGGAGTCGGGTAAGCAGGATGGTGTGGCTCACGGTATCGAAGGCTGCACTCAGGTCGAGGAGGATGAGGATGTTGAGGGAACCGGTGTCAGCAGAGGTGAGGAGGTCATTGAGGACTTTGATGAGTGCCGTTTCTGTGCTGTGGTGGGGACGAAAACCAGACTGAAGGGGTTCAAAAAGCTGGTTGGTTTGGAGATGGCGGTGGAGTTGTTTGGAGATGATTGTTCCATTGTTTTTGAGAGAAAGGGGAGGTTGGACATGGGGCGGTAATTACTGAGGGAGGAGGGATCCAGACCGGGTTTCTTGAGGATGGGAGTGACAGCAGCAGTTTTGAAGGCAGAGGGAACGGTTCCTTGGGACAGGGAGTAGTTGAAAAGGTTGACAAGGTAGGGGCAGAGGACGGGGAGGCAGGACTTCAGTAGAGGGGTGGGTAGAGGGTCAAGGGAGCAGGTTGTGGGTTTGGAGGAACTGATCAGTTTGAGTATTTCAGGGGGGGTAACCAGAGTAAACTGGGAGAGGCGGCCGTGGGGAGGAGGGCTCGGGAGGTCCAGGGAGATGGGGGGAGAAATTGTGGCGGTGAGTGCAGGGGGTGAACCAGGGTGAGGAGGTTTTAAAAGTGACATTTTTCCTTTTGAGGGGGGCCAGGCTGTTGAGGGAGGCAAGTAGGGAGGAATTAAGGTGGTTGAGTTGTTCATCGGGTGAGCTGAGGTTCGAGTCCAGGGGGAGAGTAGAGGATAGCAGGTTGGAGAGGTGCTGGGGATCGACAGAGCATAAATGACGGAAGGTGATATTAATGGATGGGGGGGGTGGCGGACAGGGGAGGCGATGGTGAACTGTATGAGTTTGTGGTCAGAGAGGGGAAAGGGGCAGGGGTGGAGGTCGAGTACTGGGAGGTTGGTGGAGCAGACAAGGTCAAGGATGTGTCCTTTATCATGGGTGGGGAAGGTGACATATTGGGTAATTGAGAAATTGTCCAGAAGGGAGGAGAATTCAGAAGCGAGTTTGCAGGTGGGGGAGTCCATGTGGATGTTGAGGTCGCCGAGGAGTAACAGACGTGGGGAGAGGGATGAAGCAATGGTGAGGAGTTCAGTGAGATCAGAGAGGAAGGAGGGGTGTGGTTTGGGGGTGCGGTAAATGAGGATAACTGTCAGTGAGGGAGGGGCTTTGAAGGCGAGGAATTCGAAGGATGGTACTGAGGGGAGGGTGAGTTCTGTAGTCCGGATGTTCTGGTTGTAGATGACAGCCAGCCCACCACCACGACGTGAGGGGCGGGGTTTAGTGATGTAATTCAAACCAGGGGGGGATGTTTGATTGAGAGAGAAGAAGTCATTGAGTTGTTGCCAGGTTTCAGTGAGCAGAAAGAAGTCGATGGATTTGTCCAGAATTATTTCGTGGAGGAAGTGGGCTTTATTGTTAAGTGACCGGATATTGAGGAGGGCAAAATTGGTCAAGTGGGGGGTTGGAGGGGTATGAGGTTGGCAGTGCTGGGCAGAGTCCTGCATCGGGTCGGGTACCCGACAGGTGACCCGCAAAAAAGGTGATTCGCGAGTGGTATTTTTTCAAAAGCTTTTTTCCGGGTTCGGTTTTGGGTAAAACAAAGATGATGCGGGTCGGGTCGCGGGTGTTGCATAATAAATATATTAAAATAATAATAATTTAGTTTAATATTTAAATCCTCAGACCTCTCCCCCGCGGGACTGCGCATAATCATAACCTCTGCAGCGCATCAGTCTGCTGCTGAGCACGCCACCTTTCGAAATGGCTGAGGTGAAGCTCTCTAGCGGAGAATACAGCATTTTCAATAACACTTCCTCAAGAGCGAAATCCAACGTCTGGAGGCTTTTGGTTCCTAGAGAAAAGAACCAACATCGCACGCTTTTTGAGACAAATATGCAACTGCGTGTGTTAGTAATTGCGCGTTTTGACTGCTCATATATATGCCGGTTCGGGTCGGTTTGCGGATCTTGTGCCGACGGGTCGGGTCGGGTTGCGGAACTAATTGGCAATATGTGCGGGTAGCGGGGCGGGTTCGGTATTGCACGTCGCGGGTGCGGGGCGGGAGCGGGTCTTGAAAATCAGACCCGTGCAGGACTCTGGTGCTGGGGTGGGCACGAGAGGGGGGGGCAGTGGACCAGAGGAGGCTGCTTGATGGTGGGGAGAAATGGCTTGTTATATGTGTTGGGAGGCGGAGGAGAGTGGGATCTGCTCCAGGTATTTCATGCAGCTGGGAGTGTAGGTGAGCGGGGGAGTGAGGAGCAGTAGGAGTTGCGTACTGAAAGTAAACAAAACTGCGGCGGGTGCTTCGATGAATGTAGCGGGGTCGACAAAGGAGTCCAAGATGTCTGATGACTGAGATGGAAGATGGGGTGGAGGAGTTGTTGAGTGA
>JAPTMU010000028.1:462711-475211 GCA_028583405.1 Pogonophryne albipinna | reverse complement strand
CCCTCTGTGCAGCAAAAAGGATGTGGTATAATCTTATCAGAGCCACCTGTCGTCGCTGAAACCTCCTCCTGACTGCAGAACGTCTCTCATTATATGTGTTATCATGTTTTTTATCGCACATCGTCTGATTGTATAATCATATGAGCCGTCCTCTAGAGTCTGTTGATCTCCAGATTAACAGCAGCATGAAAATAACCTGCCGATGCTCCATGGAGGAGGCTTAATGTCTGACCAACAGCATTTCCGTTCACTTGTGTTTAAAGTTTATCCAATCCAAATCCAATCCACTTTATTTCTATAGCACATATTAAAAACAGAGGGTTTACCAAAGTGCTTCACAGCAAACATAACATTATAATAAAATATAATATAACAGTAATAGATAAAAGGCACACATAAGAATGATGTAAGGCATACGAAATAATACAAGGTACACAAAGGCTATGGGCAGACAATAAAAGCATACAAATAGGTACAGCACAGCTCAAACTGACTCGAAAGCGAGGGAAAAGAGGTGGGTCTTTAGGCGGGACTTAAAAGTTTGGAGGGTGGGCGACAGTTTGACATGGGGGGGCAGGTCGTTCCAGAGCCTGGGGGCTACCGCTGAGAAGGCTCTATCTCCCCTTGTCTTTTTCTTGGTTTTAGGGACTACTAGCAGCAGCTGATCAGCCGACCTCAAAGCCCTTGAGGGGGTGTACACCTTCAGAGATGTACTGAGGGGCCAGCCCATTAACCAGTTTAGCACTGAGCCTGTTTTTCAGGTTTCAGGCTCAAAAGTGACATTCCCAGAACAAATGACCATATCTTCTAAAAGGGTTACATTAATAATCTTTTTCCTCAAAGTAATGATAAAACTGTGAGTTGGATGTAGAAAAGTCAGAATCAATATAGATGTTTTTTATTTTAAAGGAAATTCAGATTGAACATTGTAAAAAAACTGTAAATTATAGTTTCCGTCCAAAAGATATTTTGTACTTATAGTGAAAACTAACCTTGGATGATGGGTTAGTAGACTAAAAGCTTTAGGAATCCAAAGTACAACATATAATAAGTACCCTGTATCAAGATTGATGCAAAACAAGTGATATTTGACCTTTTTAGAGAGATTTAGCAAAAAAAACTCCACCTCTGGAGTCGTTTAGGTGGAAATGGGGGTTTTACCGTTTCTCTGGAACCCATTGGTCGATTTTGGTGATTGACATCTCTTTCTGACCGTTAGAGCCAATAGAATCTAAGGGGAATCTCCCCACTTACACACAGTCTAAAACAAAAAGGTGGGGGCTTCCCATACACAGTTTTGTATCAGAGTTAAAATATTTCTAGCTCTGACATCTGGAAACGGAAAAGCAGGTTTATTGCTTATCATTTCAAGGGGACACAGACACATTGGATTAACCTATGGATTAACTTCAGAAGCGTTTTATCGTTTTAATGCCATTGAAGACAATTTTTGACCAGACTACGACACAGGTGAGCCATGTTAGCGTTTTTAGCTACCAAGCGCCACATGTTTTGATGTCTGTTCTTGTTATTATCTCAGAGAGTTCGTATAATTGAGTGGTAATGAGGGTACCGATCGATTCTGTGTCTCCTCACGATGTGAAACGATGTGTTGGATGTGCAAATATAAATAATAAGGTTTTGTGAGTGAATTTCGGTGCAGTCATCTGTTAGCATTTTTCACTCGTTGCTAATTCAGAGGCTCAACGTTAGCATTGTAGGGTTTTTTTTGAAAAAAAAAAAAAATCAGTTAGATGAGTTTCTTCCCGTTACATGGATATAAAACATTCATAGTTTATTAAATGAACATGCCCTCAGACACTGTTTCCTGCAAGATGTTGCAGGAGGGCCCCGGTACCGGGGTCTCTTGGGCTTAACAGGTTAAGTGATTTAAAAACAAACAATAACATCTTAAAATGAACTCTAAAATGGACAGGAAGCCAGTGGAGGGAAGCCAGAATAGGTGTGATGTGCTCATGCTTGCGTGTTGCTGTAAGCAGCCGAGCCGCAGCGTTTTGTACCAGCTGCAGGCGTGCCAGCGAGGTCTTGTTTAGGCCGGCATAAAGGGCATTACAGTAATCTAGACGCGTAGAAACAAAGGCATGAATTACACGCTCCAAGTAGTCCGTTTGATTAAATTAAGAAATGTGACAAACTGTCGTCTGGTGTGCACCAGAGAAGCGGACTACAGGTGTGAATGCGACCTTAGTATATCAGAAAAGATAGTCCCCACTTCCCACATGAAATTGTATGGACCTCACATTGGTGCATATACAGGAACATGTGTATGTGTGTGTGCACCTTCCACAGTCCCAGCACCAGGAGTCCCAGCAGCAGCAGCCCCCCCACTGAGCTGCCCACGACGATCCACACGGAGACAATGTGATCCTCGTCCTTCCTCAGCTCCACAATGATCTACACACACACACACACACACACACACACACACACACACACACACACACACACACACACACACACACACACACACACACACACACACACACACACACGCACACAGTTAATGACTAAATAGTAGTAGACTAAATAGTATAGTAGAAAAATATAACAAAAGAGAGATTTTTTATTTAGAAAAGATTAGAAAATAGTGAGAGTAAAAACGAATTATATATAATCCTAACTACCCACCCACTAATTTCCCATTCAAAAACTTAACATAACACTGCTTTATATTTTGTTACTGTAAATTGGTATTGCAACATGTATATTTTCTACTTTTGTAATGCTATTTTATATCTTTTTGAGATGTTTACATTTTGAATTGTTTATTTATAGTCTTTTAATGTCTCTATTGTGCGGTGCCGTGTCTTTTTATGCTGCTGCAACACTTTGGGATCAATAAAGTACTTCTTATCTTATCTTATTTGCACCTATCATTACTGTAATAATAAAGCCTGACAGCAGGGGGCAGCAGAGGCTCAAAACTACTATCTGCTGCTATCAATACTAATATATCAAAGTGAGGGGGGAGACCTTTGACAGGCAGTCTGAGCTGTCATTTGGAGTTATAAATACACAGATCTCAGTGCTCATATATATATTGATCCCAGGAGTGTATACCTGTCGGAGCGATCTCTCCTCCTGCAGGAACATCGGGCTGGAAGCTTCCAGCTGGACGGAGGCGGACGTCAAAACCTCCAGAGACCGGAAGCTCACCTGCAATCAAATAAACCAGAGGTGGGAAGTAACTAAGTACATTTACTCATGTACTTAACTACAATGTTGTATTTCCATATTAAGCTATTGTGTACTTCTACTCCACTACAGTTCAGAGGTACATGGTGTACTTCTACTCCACTACAGTTCAGAGGTACATGGTGTACTTCTACTCCACTACAGTTCAGAGGTACATGGTGTACTTCTACTCCACTACAGTTCAGAGGTACATGGTGTACTTCTACTCACTACAGTTCAGAGGTACATGGTGTACTTCTACTCACTACAGTTCAGAGGTACATGGTGTACTTCTACTCCACTACAGTTCAGAGGTACATGGTGTACTTCTACTCCACTACAGTTCAGAGGTACATGGTGTACTTCTACTGCACTACAGTTCAGAGGTACATGGTGTACTTCTACTGCACTACAGTTCAGAGGTACATGGTGTACTTCTACTGCACTACAGTTCAGAGGTACATGGTGTACTTCTACTCGTCTACAGTTCAGAGGTACATGGTGTACTTCTACTCGTCTACATGTATTAATCCCTTTAGTTCCTTCACAGATCTGGATGAATGATGTGAAATCTAATCAAGTGTTGAATCAGACTTTAGTTCCACCTGGAGTAAATCCACCAGCTACCCTGCAGTCTACAAAGCCATTCAGACTAGCTGCACCTTCACCAGCTACCCTGCAGTCTACAAAGCCATTCAGACTAGCTGCACCTTCACCAGCTACCCTGCAGTCTACAAAGCCATTCAGACTAGCTGCACCTTCACCAGCTACCCTGCAGTCTACAAAGCCATTCAGACTAGCTGCTCCTCCACCAGCTACCCTGCAGTCTACAAAGCCATTCAAACTAGCTGCACCTTCACCAGCTACCCTGCAGTCTACAAAGCCATTCAGACTAGCTGCACCTTCACCAGCTTTGAGAACACTTTCATGATCAATCTTTATAAAACATATCATATATATTATTCTGAAATGGACCAATCTGCACAACGACTACTTTTACTGTCTTTCACTATATTTTGATGAGAATACTTTTATACTTTTACTTGAGGGACATTTTGAATGCAGGACTTTTACTGTGACAGAGTATTCCTACACTCTGGTACTTCTACTTTTACTCAAGTACAAGATCTGAGTACTTCTAGTTTTACTCAAGTACAAGATCTGAGTACTTCTACTTTCACTCAAGTACAAGACCCGAGTACTTCTACTTTTACTACAATATCTGAGTACTTCTACTTTACTAAGTACAAGATCTGAGTACTTCTACTTTTACTCAAGTACAAGATCTGAGTACTTCTACTTTTACTCAAGTACAAGATCTGAGTACTTCTACTTTCACTCAAGAACAATATCTGAGTACTTCTACTTTTACTTGAGGAACATTTTGAATGCAGGACTTTTACTGTGATAGAGTATTCCTACACTCTGATACTTCTACTTTTACTACAAGATCTGAGTACTTCTACTTTTACTCAAGTACAAGGTCTGAGTACTTCTACTTGTACTCAAGTACAAGATCTGAGTACTTCTACTTTTACTCAAGTACAAGGTCTGAGTACTTCTACTTTTACTCAAGTACAAGATCTGAGTACTTCTACTTGTACTCAAGTACAAGATCTATATTACTTCTACTTTTACTAAGAACAAGATCTGAGTACTTCTACTTTTACTCAAGTACAAGATCTGAGTACTTCTACTTTTACTCAAGTACAAGATCTGAGTACTTGTACTACACTTGTTTACTTGCAGTTCAGATCCTCAGACTCACAGTATTCAGGGTGTGGAGCTGCAGGCGTCCTTTGAGACTGAGCCTGACGTCTGAAGAGGCTGGAAGACTCAATCTGCAGTGAAACACCTCACTGACTCCTGTACTCTGATTCTATGGAGAGGAGGAGGAGGAGGAGGAGGAGGAGGAGGAGGAGGAGGGGGAGGAGGAGGGGAGGAGGAGGAGGAGGAGGAGGAGGAGGAGGAGGAGGAGGAGGAGGAGGAAGAGGAGGAGGAGGAGGAAGAGGAGGAGGAGGAGGAGGAGGAGGAGGGAGAGGAGGGGGAGGAGGAGGAGGAGGAGGAGGAGGAGGAAGAGGGGGAGGAGGAGGAGGAGGAGGAGGAGGAGGAGGAAGAGGAGGAGGAGGAGGAGGAGGAGGAGGAGGGAGAGGAGGGGGAGGAGGAGGAGGAGGAGGAGGAGGAGGAAGAGGGGGAGGAGGAGGAGGAAGAGGGGGAGGAGGAGGAGGAAGAGGGGGAGGAGGAGGAGGAGGAGGAAGAGGGGGAGGAGGAGGAGGAGGAGGAAATATGTCTTTAACAAACTGACTCCTGGAGGTCTCTCATCTTCCTGTTTTAAACTTTATTATAAACTTTATTGATCTCACCAGCTGTGACAGGTGTGTCAGGTCCTCTGCTGCGACCTGATTGGTTGATCTGATCGGAGGCAGCGAGCAGTGAGAGCCGGGCGCCTGAAGAGAGGAAGAGGAGGAGGAGGAAGAGGAGAAAGGGGAGTGGATTATATTTAGTTTGTAAATACATTTCTATAATTAAAGTTCTTCTTTTTTATATTGCCTGGGATTTAAGAAGCCCTGAGACACAGTTTCGTGATATTAACGAATATTAACAGGTTAAGTGGTATTTTGAAAAAACTTAAATATTTTCTACTACTTTCTACTTTCTATTCTGAGCTCTTGACACCGCGGCAGCCGGACAACGTATTCATTCATATTATATTATATAAGTCATGATATTGTAGTACCTGCAGGACGCTGTAGTCGGTGATGTTCAACAGCTGGTTCCCGCCCCGCGTCACGGCCCAGATCTCCGCTCTGAACAGGACGTCCGGCAGCGGGAAGACACCCGAGTTCTGGATCTGTACGAAAAGTAACGTTTTACAGTGAAGTCGAAAACATTCCGGAACATGGTGACATCACTACGTCACACTTGCGCTCCTATTGGCTAACTCTCTACGACACATTGCACGTTGTTGAACTCACATTATACGTGAGGTTGAAGGTGTCCGCTTGATCCCCGGAGGAAGAGGAGGAGGAAGAGGAGGATTTGATTTGAAATCGACGAGGGTTCGGGTCTCTGAGAGGAAGAGTTTGTTTAATTAAATTAATTACAAAACTTATTTTCATTTCACGTAAGATATGATTAGTCGTTCCTCACCTGGTGAAGAGGACGTCGGTTTGGTACTTCAGAGGGAGGAAGATGTCTTTGATGTTGTCGTCTGGGAAACCATCCTCTCCCTCACTGACACACACACACACACACACACACACACACACACACACACACACACATTGCAATAACAACATTAGCATGAATCACTCCCTCCCTCTGGAAAACAGTAAGGCTGTGTGAATTGTACATTTCAGGCTTTTATTGTGAAGGGTAAGAAGGAAAGGTTGAAAGACGTAATAAAGTTTGTTGTCATGTTGTTGTTTTCTAATTGTTGTTTATAAAATGTGATTAGTTGACGCCCAGTGCAACGGCTGAGGACGTTTTTTTTCCTGCAAGATATTCTATTATAGAAGTTCTATTAAGAAATATATTTACTGGTGACATAATTGCAAGAAAAGAAATGCTCCTGTGTATGAAAGCTTTTAATCCGAACATTACAATATAAATTGCGAATACATGTGATGATGTACACTGTGGGGACCTGGTGTCCGTAAATGGGAGTGGGGTCCCCACAAGTACTTAAAACAGAAACACACACACACACACCTTTACTTCTGTACTTGTGAGGAACCCTAGACTTCACCATTTTAATCCTAAAACATATTTTTAAGATGCAAAACTTTCCTAAAATGTTATTTTATAAAGAATAAACTGACATTTAAAACATTCAACATTACCGGGCAGCTAGTTTTAATAACAATGTTGTAAATAAAAGGCATCATTTAGCAAATAATAGCCAAAAGAACACAAATATTGTATGTTCTGTCTCTCCAGAATCAAATGTATTTTCTTCCTTTAACACTAACCTCTTATTGCCGAGCATGTGGAAATGATATCCAAATATCATTTTTAAACAATGTTTCCCTTACAACCCTCTCATCCAATCAATGTCTCTTTAGTCAATAGACCAATCAGGTTGTGAAGAATGTACTAATTATAAAACAACAAACCAAAACAACTTTATTACCTACTTAATGCAGAAACATTAACTTTTTGTATAATTTTGTATTTGATTGAAATGGTCTCAGGTGTTTTACCTGCTGGTTGCCATGAGGACGCGGATGTGATCCAGAAAAACCGAACGGCTGAACTCAAACTCCAGATGGAAAGACACCTGGACAGGAAGAGAGCACGCTGCTTTTCAAATTAAAACCACAATCCTACAAATGTTTATTCAAAAAGTCAAGGGCAACTTTATTGCCAAACTTTCAGTTTGTGTATACAGAGAGATCGAAATACGCTTTCCCACAACCCAGAGGAATACAAAATACAGGTAACATTTTATATTCAGGAACACAAATTCACCATCAACTAGTTGTTAATGAACATGCATATTATCAGTTTAGTGGCTCTTTCTTAGTCATTATAAAACACTTATTAATGCCTTGTTCTACATGACCAGATTCTACAAGTAATAAGCCGTTAGTAGAGTTTTTCCTCAATAACTCTCTAATTAGTGCTGATTTATTGCAAGTCAGGAAGTTGTTGTACGTGAGTGTTGGTCTCAATATGCTGTGCTCAATATGGGCCTAATAAGGCAGCAGTACCACAAGATAGTAATTCTCCCATAATAACACTTACCCCCCTGAGACCCACATAGGACATTTCCGTTTTTGTATATTTGTGTGTTTTGCCTTATAAATGGTCATTTCTTTACAGTATAATCAAGTTTTACACATCCCAGAAATCAGCACAACCTCAGCTAATGATATATGTCACTCATTAGAGACTTATATACATTATAAAAGGGGATATTTGCCCATAAATAAAAATAAATGTGAAGACTACACATGATATACATCATGGCAGTTCCTGTCCACAATCACACATGGCATGCTGAACATCGTCCCCTTGAAGAATCAGCTCCAAAGCCTCAGCTGCAGGACACTTCCTTGCCGTGCCTCAGTCTACTTTTAAGACACTAAAAAAACGTATTCCAACTTTTATTTTCGCGGGTGGAATTATACCGGGTCTCGTTTCAGTACACAAAACAACGGAACTGACCTCTGAAGTAGACTCCGATTGGCTGTGACTGCATCCACTCAGAGGGTCCGATTCAGAAACGTGACTCTGACACTCTTTACGTCACAAACAAAGATGGTGGATGAGAATAGATCTATACAAACAGAAAACGATAAGCAATGCGCCAGAATCAAGGTGAGTCTATCCGCATCTTTTAAAACTTTACGCACATTCGTTTCACCGAAATAAGTAAACGCCTCTCAATGAAAAACTTAGTGCCGAGTTGTTTAGTGCCGTTCCTGTAGTTTAAGAGGAAAAACACGGCATGTCTTTGGCTCAAACAGCTGAGAAGTGATGACGCTTTGAACACAACGTGATATTTGGGATCATATACGGCCCGTGGGTCTCAAAGGGTTAACAAATATGATCTATTCTTATGTAACAAGACATGAAACTATAAGTGTTAATTATGTCTAAATAACTATATACACAATCAACAGGAGGTTCACATCTAATAAACGTACAAAGACATGCATTCGAAATGGAACGTAGCTTTGTGTTTTCTCAGTATCAAAAACTATGACCAGTTATTGCAATCTTTTTTATTTTGTCAAGACATGTCTAATCACAATTCATAACTGGAAGATAAATATGTAAGCGTCCATCTGTCAGCATCAGGTGTGAGTTTATGATCTAATGGATGTTTAATGTCTCAGACGGTTTCCTCCTGCAGCCTCGTTAAGATCCTGGACCAATTACCTTCATTCAGACCCTGGGGGGGGGGGGGGGGGGGGGGATTCTGTCTGTTTAACCACTATCATTAGTCTGATTGTTAAACAGCTGCATTATAACACCTGTTGCTGCCTGTCTGCGGCTATAGTTACTGACAATCAATTTTTGTAAAGGGGTAGAATTTGCATATTCTGTGTGTTTTATGTTTAGTGAAATTATATTATGAAATATTCTAAAAAAACACACTTTTGGAGAGTCAAAGATAATGATTATTCACCATTCCGTGACCGTATTTTTGTACAATTTCTTTACAAGAGCAAGGACTTAAAGAGGCTTTTAGGTTTTAGTGCATGTCAATGGTGTGCAAAGGCTAAAATCCCTGTGTTTCTCTCCCCCCGCGCCTGCAACACCTCCATTGGTCTCCTTTGTTTACTTCTGTGACATAGTGGCATCATTATGTAACACTCACGCTCCTATTGGCTCGCGCTCCCACACATTGTAAGTCACAGGCTAAGGGGCGGGAAATCTCTAAGCGGTTAATCATTTAATAATCTGTGGTGATTAACATCAGTACAGGTGTGCAGGCCAGGTGCAGAACGTACCTGAGACAAAGACTTCATGAACGGAGCGCTGATGGTACAGCTCCTCTTATTGGCCAGTCTGTCCTCAGAGTGGCACTCGATCTGAATATCTGATTGGTCCTGAGGGGAAAGGGGGAGGGGCCAGGGTCACAGAGAGTTTATTTAACCAGAAGAGGCCGATTGAATGTCTTTCTTCAAAGACCTGAAGCCATTATTTACACTGTTAGTCTATTTCTTTTTAAAAATATGCGCAGAAATGTGAGGCAGGCAGGCAGGCAGGCAGGCAGGCAGGCAGGCAGGCAGGCAGGCAGGCAGGCAGGCAGGCAGGCAGGCAGGGAGGCAGGCAGGTAGGCACCTTGACGATGAGGCTAGAGAACAGGAGGTTGGAGGAGGTAGAAATTTGGACGGACGCTCCGTAAGCGTTTTCTCCCTGATTCTCCAGCCGGGCGAACACCACCATCCTCCTCCGTCCGGCCTCCACCACGTGCAGCGAGCCTTGCGGCACCCCCTGCTGGCTGCACAGAGACCAGGACGCCCCCTCCCTGGAGCCGCAGAACTGCCTTCAGGCACAACACGGAACATTAGCATTATAAAGAGTTAATTAAGATGGACTTTCATTAATCCCTCGTGGGGAAATTGTTTCTCTGCATTTGACCCATCCTGTGTTCGGAGCAGTGTGCTGCCATTTTGAACGATTTTGATATAAAATATACAGAAGTAAGAATACACAAATAAAAAGTGTGAAAAGTTGTTGTAAATTGTTTTTATTAAAATTAAAATACAATGAGGCAGAGTGAGTTTTATATGTGCAAATTGTGCAGGGTTATGAAATTAAAAAACGATTTAAACTTTTTTTTAAATGACAAAAAAAGTTATAATAATAATGCATGTGTGTGTTTTTGCACTCACTGAGCGCTCATCAGGTCGGTGTGGCTGTGCAGGATGAGGTCGGGGACGCAGACATCTTCCTGCTCACAGCCGTTCCAGAAGGGAAGCTGCAATAAATTATGATATCGCATCAAAATAAATACAATTCCATTAAAGCGTAACGTTGCCCAATATTACAAATCAAACTGTACTGTAATTCTGTACAATCCACATTAGGCAAAATGCAAAGCAACACATTTTACATAATTGTTTTAGTTGCCTTATAAAGAACATGTATTTCATGACAGCCTTGAATTTTGTATATGTTAGTATATTTTTGACCCAGCAGATTTGATCACATTTTCAGGAGAGCCATAATAAATTCATAAAAGAACCAACATTGTTGTTTTGTGGCACAAAATGATGTGCTCCAATAAGTCTATCACAGAAAAATAAGAGTTGTAGAAATTATTGAAAAGTCAAGACTGCCATGACATACATGTTCTTTACAAGTGTATGTACACTTTTGACCACAACGGTCTAACTTTCTTAACCTGTTCAGCCCTGAGCCTGTTTTTCAGGTCTCAGGCTCGAAGATGACATTCCCAGAACAAATGACCATATCTTCTAAAAGGGTTAAATTAATAATCTTTGTTCTCAAAGTAATGATAAACCTGTGAGTTGGATGAAGAAGAGTCAGAATCAATATAGATGTTTTTATTTTAAAGAAAATTCAGATTGAACATGGTAAAAAACTGTAAATTATAGTGTCCGTCCAAAAAATATTTCTTACTTATAGTGAAAACTACCCTTGGATGATGGTATCGTAGACTAAAAGCTTTAGGAATCCAAAGTACAACATATAATAAGTACCCTGTATCAAGAATGATGCAAAACAAGTGATATTTGACCTTTTTAGAGAGATTTAGCAAAAAAAAAACACCTCTGAGGTGATTTGGGTGGAAATGGGGGTTTTACTGTTTATCTGGAACCCATTAGTCGATTTTGCTGATTGACATCTCTTTCTGACCGTTAGAGCCAATAGAATCGAAGGGAAATTTCCCCATACACACACATGGTAAAAAAAAAAAGTGGGGGCTTTGCGCACCCAGGTTTGCATCAGAGTGAACCTGTCTCTCGCTCTGACATCTGGAAACAGAAAAGCAGGTTTGTTGCTTATGGATTATCAGAAATCATTCAAAGGGACACAGACACATTGGATTAACCTATGGATTAACTTCAGAAGCGTTTTTATCGTTTTCATGCCATTGAAGACCACTTTTGACAAGACTACAACACAGGTAAGCCATGTTAGTGTTTTTAGCTACCTCTCGCCACATGTTTTGATGTCTGTTTTTGTTTATAAAGTTGCGAGCTCTTATCATATAGTGATAATGTATGTACCCATCGATTCTGTGTCATCCCACGATGCGAATCGATGTCTTGGATGTGCAGAAAGGATAAATAATAAGGTTTTATGAGTGAGTTTCGGTGCAGTAATCTGTTGCATTTTTCGCTCGTTGCTAATTCAGAGGCTCAGCGTTAGCATTGTGTTTTTTTTTTGAAAAAATAATAATAATGATCAGTTAGATGAGTTTCTTTCCGTTACATGGATATAAAACATTCATAGTGTATTAAATGTTAAGATGCCCTCAGACACTGTTTCCTGCAAGATGTTGCGGGAGGGCCCCGGTACCGGGGTCTCTCGGGCTTAACAGGTTAAAGAGGAAGCCTCCTCTGACGGTAATGACCCCTCACCTCGGCCCTCAGGACGTTCGGCCAATCAGGATCCAGCACCGGACCGTCGTCCGGACTCTGCAGCCCCCGTCTCCAGAAGCACCGCCAGGGGGCGCCCGTAATCTGCCGTCTCCTGCTCACAAAGACTCAGACTGGTTAAAGTTCACCTATGAGGCTGTATTTGAACAATATACTATAAAAAAATGTCTCCGAAGTGTTTTGCTCAAAATACCAAACAGATCATTCTATCCCCCCCCCCCC
>JAPTMU010000028.1:333470-461741 GCA_028583405.1 Pogonophryne albipinna | reverse complement strand
ACATCAGCTGAGAACAGAAGTCAAACCTCTCTGGATGATCTGGATATGGCTGCTTCTCTCTTACAGATGTCACCTTCCTGTTGTTGTCGGACAGTTTGAGTTTTCTGTGTGCTGTGTTTGAGTCCAGGGTGAGTTCACAGGAATCTGATGAGAGACACAGACAGCAGTTTATCATCAGACCCACCTGAAGGCTTTACTCTCTGTTAGTGGTCCTTTCTATAATAGCACTATATAAGTGTCATGTATTATCATTTTTAAACGTCCCTCTCTCCCTCTCCCTCCCTCTCTCTCCCTCTCCCTCCCTCCCTCTCTCTCTCTCCCTCCCTCTCCCTCTCTCTACCTCTCTCTCCCTCTCTCTCTCTCTCTCTCCCTCTCACTCAGACTGTGGCAGAGACAAACTGTCCCTCAGACTGTGGCAGAGACAAACTGTTCCTCAGACTGTGGCAGAGACAAACTGTCCCTCAAACTGTGGCAGAGACAAACTGTCCCTCAAACTGTGGCAGGCAGAGACAAACTGCATCACTAGGGCCAAAAGGGTGGGTGGAGGGGGTCTGGAGGACGGGTCTGGGCTGACAGCCCAGGGGCACGGCAGAAGACCAGGAAGGGGTCTCGGGCGGACAGCTCCGGAGGCCAGGCAGGACCCGGTGTCGGCCGGACAGGAACCGGAGCCGGTGGGACAGGCGTAGACGGGTTCCTGGACATGACATGGGCTGGTGTCAATGGGACCCCGGATGGAGCAAGGGCTGGTGTCGGTTGCCCACTTTTTCCTCCGTCCTAAAGGAGAGTACAGAGAACGTGAACTGGAGAAAGGTGGGAAAGACTTGAAGAAAAGACCCAAACTCACAGAAGAGCAAGTGAAATGTATTGCTGAACTCTCTCCCGAAATGGCAGAAAAATGCAAGAACGCCTTTTCCAATATGACTGCAAAAACAAACTGCAATGAAAAGGACCGGTCTGTGCTGATGGAAGGAAATAGACATGACGAGATACCAGTTATCATGATGCTGCTGGAAGTTACTGAAAATTCACGTCAGAAAGTTGGAACCCTGATAGATTTAGCATCAGACACCAACTACATAACCCACAGAGCCGCCAATCGGTTAAACCTGGAAAATGAAAAAATCACATTGGTTGTCCATGGAGTTGGAGGAATGACAATGAGGGTGAACAGCAGAAGATATTTCCTCAGAGTTAGAGTCAAGACACCCAGAGGTACAGAAAAAGCGCACCAACTTGTTTGTTATGGCCTCAATGAAATAGCCAACGTGCAAAGGGTCATCGAACCTGAACAGCTGAAGAAGTTCTTTCCAGAAGTCAAACTTGAGGATTTAAAAAGACCAGAAAACATTGAGCTACTTATCAGCCACCGAGAAGGTAGACTGGTCCCACAGAGGGTGAAGATTGTCGGAGACCTCGTTTTGTGGGACAGCCCACTGGGTAAAACTGTGGCTGGAGCTCACTCTGATCTCTTTGAGGAAGTGGAGATGACAACACATAAGTCTGAAATACACTTTGCTTGCTCCATGCGTATGGCCGCAGTGAAATACGAGGAAATCATCGGAGCTGAAGAGATTCAGGCTGAAACAAAAAGCACAGCTGTTGACAGAGAATTTCTGGATTGGTGGAAGTGGGACAGTATTGGAGCAGCCTGTGAACCAAAATGTGGAGGATGTCGATGTGGTCATTGTCAGCCTGGAGGAAAGGAAATGACATTAATTGAGGAAAAAGAGCTGGAAATCATAAAACAAGGCCTTACCTATGTTACAGCTGATGCCCACAGTAGTGCTCCACACTGGGATACAAAGTACCCTTGGATCGAGGACCCAATCTCTCTTCCCAACAACAGGACTGCAGTGGAAGCAACTTTTCTGAGGACAGAAAAACAACTCAAGAGGGAGCCAGATTGGCAAGCTGCCTACAAGGCACAGGTACATGAAATGGTGTAAAGAGGAGCAGCAAAGAAACTCACTAAAGAGATAAAGGACAGCTGGACAGGACCAGTATGGTATGTGAGCCACTTGGTGGCACCAAATCCTCACTCTGTGACAACACCAGTACGCCTTGTGTGGAACAGTAGCCAAAGGTTCAAAGGGTTCAGTATGAACGATCTTCTACTGAAGGGGCTCGATGTATTGAATCCAATCCGAGGAGTTTTACTCCGATTCAGAAGAGGAGTGCATGCAGCTTTGGGAGACATCAGGAAGATGTATAATTCCGTGTGGTTGGAATAGACCTGGAAATGCATCTTCACAGATTCTTATGGAGAGACACTCAGGACGAAGAAATAAGTGAATATGCAATAACAAGAGTCAACATTGGTGATCGACCTGCAGGATGCATAGCACAGCTGTGCTATGCGAGAAACATCAAGGCTACCAATGTTTACACACCTCGAAGAGGAAAGAAGAGTCCTGGAGGAAGATTGCTACGTGGATGACATCCTGACATCCCACAATGACCAAAAAAGGTTAAAAGAGTGAACTAATGGGGTTGAGGAAATTCTGAAAGCTGGAGGATTTTTTCTTAAACCTTGGGTCCACTCAGGGCAAAGTGGGATGCAGGTGCAGGAGAACCACAACCAAGTGACATCTGCAGGAGAAGACAGAGGATTGATACTTCCAAATCAAATGAAGGGAGAGGACAATAAGGCCCTGGGGCTTGGCTACCTCGTGGAGGAGGACAAACTATATGTGCTTACCGCCATCAACTTCTCAAGGAAAAAGAGGAAAATGAGAGTAGGCCAAGACCTCCTTGAAGAAGAGGTAAGAGGAAAGACTCCTGGCCCTTTAACCAGAAGAGAGCTATTAAGTCAGATAGCAGGCCTCTATGATCCCATCGGTCTTGTCACACCATTGAAACAGAAGGGAGCCATACTCGTCAGAAAAGCATTCCAGGAGGCAGGAAGCGGAAAATCCAGCCGGGAAACTTGGGATAATCCACTGTCAGCAGGCCTAAGGGAGGAAGCAGTAAAAGTATTTGAAGAGTATGTGCAACTGAGTCAAATCACCTTCGACAGAAGCTTGACGCCACCCAGCTGGATCGGTAAACCTTTGGGAATAACATTCTCCGATGGAAGTGACAAAAGCTTTGGAGCTGTGGTGTACCTCAGATGGGAGACGGAAGAAGGTATCCAAATCAGACTGGTTGAATCCAAGGCAAAACTCACACCACTGAACCAAAAAGGTGACCCTGTAAAGGCAGAGATCTGTGGTGCTGTTTTTGCAGCTCGTCTAAGAAGGCATATTGAAAAGCACGGTCGAATGGAAATAGGACAATGGTTCCACCTCCTGGACAGTCAAACTGTGTTGGGAGAAATCCAGCGTGACAGTTATGGATATCAGACATTCTTTGCCAACAGAGTAGGTGAAATCCAAAGGTCTGGATCTGTTGAGGATTGGTGGTGGATTCCAGGTGACCTAAACATTTCTGACATCATAACAAGAGGAGCGACCCCTGCTGATCTCAAGGAGGAATCTGAGTGGCAGAAAGGACCTTCCTTTCTGAAAATGCCAGTGGAGGAGTGGCCAAAGAAGTCAGCAAAGGAGGTTGCGGCAAATGCAAAAGAGGGCATCAATAAAATCCAAAGGAAAACATTCACAGCAGCACTCACCAGAGCTCAGGCAAAGATGAAGCATCCTGATGGCAAAGAACCTGTAACCCTTATAAAACCCTCTGAGGGTGAGAAAGAGACTCGAACCCGAAGAATATCAGCTGGCTCAGTTATAGGGCAACTGATTGATGTGAGGAAATTCAGCAGCTTGGATAAACTGGTCCGAGTTGTTGCCTGGGGTGCTGAGAGCTGCTAAGGAGTGGAAGAGGAGGACGATGAACCCAACTTCCCACGGGTCAAAGTGGGAGGTAATGCCTTCAAAAGAAGAGAGAGAGTTGAGAACTAAGAACTGTGCTCTCTGTTGGAGAATGTGAAGATGCACTCAGACATCTTTTCCTTTCAGCCCAGGAAGGAGTAACATTTAAAGACATTACTCTCAGCAGGTTGGTTGTGTATAAGGAGGAAGAGTCGAGACTCTTAGTATGTGGAGGAAGGATCCAATACTTCAATGAGGACAAAGTTGTAGTACCAATCCTACCTTATGAGGCATGGATATCCACACTTCTTGCTCAAAAGGCCCACAGAGCAAACCACGGGGAAATAGCAGGAACACTCCTACAGATGAGAAAGAAAGCCTGGGTTGTCAAAGGCAGAAGATTGGCTAAAAAGGTGGTTGACAGCTGCGTGATATGCAGAAAGGCCAGAGGAAGGAAGTGCAAGTCATGAGTGACTTGCCATCAGAGCGTACAAATCCCACAAAACCCTTTGAATACACAACTGTGGACCTGTTTGGACCATATGAGGTGAAGGACCAAGTGAGGAAGAAAGTAAGGCTGAAAGTATGGGGCATTGTCTTCTGCTGTATGGCATCCAGAGCAATACATGTAGATGTTGTTGGAGACCAGTCAGCTGAAGGCTTCATACTGGCCTACAAAAGATTCACTGCATTGAGGGGACATCCAAAGAAAATGTGGTCAGATCCCGGAAGCAACTTTGTAGGAGCCAGACCTGCCCTGAAGGAGCTCTACATGTTTCTGGACTGCTTAGGAAAATCTGAGCTGGAGGATGAAGCTACCAAACATGGAACAGAGTGGAGCTGGAAAATTCATCCTGCAGACTCACCTCACAGGAATGGAGCTGCTGAAGCAGCTGTCCGTGTCGTGAAAAGGGCCCTCAACAACCTTGGAGGAGATGGAACCTTCACATGGCGAGAATTTCAAACATTCCTATACATGGCAGCTAACTTGGCCAACGAGAGACCGATCGATGCCAGGATTCAAAGCAGGGAGGACTGCGTAGGGTACATCTGTCCAAACTCACTTTTGCTTGGAAGATCTGGACCAAAAGGAGACCCTGGGAGCTTTGCATTTGAAAGCTATCCCTACAAAAGATTAAGGGAAATCCAAGCCGAAGTAGACAAATTCTGGAGGAAGTGGAGTCAGTTGGCAGGGCCCAATATGTTTGTAAGAAATAAGTGGCACACAAGGGAGCGGAATGTGGCTGTAGGAGATGTTGTTTGGGTGGCAGACCAGAATGCCTTAAGAGGTCAATACAGACTTGCCAGGGTGGTTGGTGTTAACACCGATGGAAAGGACATTGTGAGAGATGTAAATGTCCGCACCTTTCCAAACTACCCAGTCCCATCGGAAAAGGTTATTGAACAACCCCCCAGGAGAAAAGTCGTGGGTGACGAACAAAAAACTCTCAACTAAAATCCCTGCCACAGTACTTCACAGAGACGTCCGGCGCATAGTGGTTCTGCTTCCCATTGGAGAGCAAAATGCTGGGACCAAGAACATCAAATATGATGATCAGACTGGGAAATAGTACAATACACCAAACTCATCAGCATTGAATAATTTTCTGTAACTTCAATAGAAAAAGTGTTGTGACCTCCTTGGGTTCAGGAACCATGAGCTCAAGTGGGAGGTGTTTTGTCAGAGCTTGAGAAATGCAATTCACATCTGGCTCCAGTCCAGCAGGTGGAGACGGGGAGCCTAGGGTGTGATTCCACTGAGAATGTGGCTCAAAGGAAGAGTGTGAGCTTCCTATTTAATGAGCTAAATGCAACACACCTAGGAACACACTCTCAGCAGAGGACAAACAGTTTGCTGTGAGAGAGGAGAGAAGACTCAGGGATTCGACCAAAGACGCTGCTGGTGAATATTTGTGGATGTATTAGTCTGGTTTAACCATGTTTGATTACATGCATTATTATTTCTAGTCCTGAGGTAAGAAGCTAACATAAGATGCTGGATTATAATTTACTTTGTTGAGATGCAGTTACTTTTGATTAGATGTTAAGTTTAATTGTAAACTTGATTATGGAGCAGGAAAGAAAGTGCTTGTTAAAGGATGGCATGTTTTTTATTGAAATGTTTGTTTGCCTAAAATGAATGAAAATATGTTTTGTGTTAAAGGTTTTCAACCTAAATGAGCATCAAGAGGCTAAGAAGAAGCTGAATGAAGCAAAAAGGAATCTGCATCACTCAAATAAAGAGGAAAATATTCAAGTCTGAGTTGTCCCATGTGTCCTTTTGGAAAGAATCAAGCCATTTTCAAGTTTAGGCAGGAGTCAATCAAACAAACCCAATCACAACTTGACAATCACCACCTTTCAATAAGGGGAGAACATTTGCAGTTTTCCAAACATCTGGAATGACATTGCTTGTTATAGAAGGATTACAAACATGACAAAGTGGTTTGGCTATAATATCTGCAGCTAGCCATAGGAAATAAGAGGAGAGATCGTCCGGACCTGCTGATTTTTTGGGGTCTAGGCCCTTTAGAGCCTTACAAACCTCCCCAACATTGAAGGGGTTGAAGGAGAAAGTGTGGCTACTGGAGGCATGACTGGTGGTGATGGAGGGAGATGATTTACCAAAAGATAATGTGTCAAAAAAGGAACTGGAGGCAATAAAATGTTTGAAGTAATTTAAGCCAAATTAAAATGTGTCTTTTTATTGCATAATAAAACAACCGAAACGAATAAAAAAATCTCTCTGTGAGCTGCGGGCGCCTGAATGTTGTTACATCAAGGCGTTATGAGCGCCAACAGTCAACAATGTTTTTCTCCCCCAGATCTGCAAAAAAAACGGCCCTGGACCCACCTGAAGGCTTTACTCTCTGTTAGTGGTCCTTTCTATAAAGCTTAAAGTTGTCAGTCGTGTTTTAATGAATAACTACCACCTCCATCATCTGTGTCTTTAGAGAGAAGCTGACTGATCCACACTTACACTTCCTCAGACCTGGTTTTAGCCTCTGCTCTCCACCATGGTCCAGCCTGGAGGAAGAAACACAGTCAGGATTATTTTCTATCCAACATGAGTCCTAGCTGCTGTAAGCTACCTGCTTACAGTCAACGGCTAACGGCTAACAGCTAACGGCTTAGTTTACCAGCGCTCCTCCTACTGATATCAACATGAATTTGATGTTCATGGTGGCATTATGAGGAGAAAAAAGGATGCGTACCTGGACGTGTCGATCATACGTTTACGTAATAAAGACAAAAAGTCAATCTCGGTTTCCCATCAGCGACTAGGTAATATGCTGATCATCGGCCAAAGCAGGCCAGTAAATAATCAAGATACAATTATAACACATAACTGGCAGATTGTGTTGTAAGCCTGTAACCTCTGAACAGAGTCCTACGGTGAGTTTAGCTCTGTTAGCCGTTACCCGAACACATACAGTACCTGAGTGACTTCAGTGTCCAGAGTGGATCCTCCAGTCCAGCAGACAGCAGCTTCTCTCCTGAGTCTCCTGGATGATTGTAGCTCAGGTCCAGCTCTCTCAGATGGGAGAGGTTGGAGCTCAGAGCTGAAGCCAGAGAAACACAGCCTTCCTCTGAGACCAGACAGCCTGCCAGACTGAAACCAGGGAATACAGTAAACTCAGTGTTTTGATTATGTCAGCATGAAGATACAGATGTTGACCAACTTTATTAACATGAACCTGAGGCTGGATGAGCAGGTTTTAAATTAAAACTATTTAAAAAATAAACCTGTGCTCTGACCTGAGAGTCTCCAGTTCACAGTGTGTACTCTGCAGTCCAGCAGACAGCAGCTTCACTCCTGAATCCTTCAGGTCGTTGTTACTCAGGTCCAGCTCTCTCAGACTAGAGGACTGGGAGCTGAGGACTGAGGACAGAGCTTCACAGCTTCTCTCTGACAGCTTACAGCCACTCAGCCTGGGGAAGGATTAGCAATGAACACAATTTATTTTATTTATCATTTTTAAAACTGATCAATGTTGTTTGTATCTCCACTTACAGAGCTTTCCTGGAGGCTTTGATCACTGGCAGCAGCCTCAGAAGAGCCTTCTCTGAAGCAGAGTATTTCTTCAGATCAAACACGTCCAGATCTTCTCCTGATGATAGTAAGATGAAGACCAGAGCTGACCACTGAGCAGGAGATAGATTATCTTTGGAGAGACTTCCTGAACTCAGGTACTGTTGGATCTGCTCCTCTAGAGAACCATCATTCAGTTCATTCAGACAGTGGAACAGGTTGATGCTTCTCTCCGGAGACGGGTTCTCATTTATCTTCTTCTTGATGTACTCAACTGTTTTCTGGTTGATCTCTGAGCTACTTCCTGTTTCTGTCAGCAGGCCATGTAGGAGTTTCTGATTGGTCTGCAGTGAAAGACCCAGGAGGAAGCGAAGGAACAAGTCCAGGTGTCCATTTGGACTCTGTAAGGCCTGGTGCACAGCACTCCGGTAGAGATGTTTAAGTTGAGGCTTGTCTCTGAACACTTTAGGCAGCCTGGAGGTTGTTGGTTCTTCTGCCAGCAGGTTGACTCCAAAGTTGATGAAGGTCAGATGGACATGAAGAGCAGCCAGAAACTCCTGAACGCTCAGATGGACGAAGCAGAACACCGTGTCCTTGTACAGTTCACTCTCCTCTCTAAAGACCTGTGTGAACACTCCTGAGTACACTGAGGCTTCTGTGATATCGATGCCACACTCTGTCAGGTCGGACTCATAAAAGATCAGGTTGCCTTTCTGCAGCTGCTCAAAGGCCAGTTTTCCCAGAGCCTCCGTCATCTTCCTGCTCTCTGGACTCCAGTGGGAATCCGTCTCCCTTTTTCCAAGATACTTGACGTTCTTCACTTTGGACTGAAACACCAGGAAGTGGATGTACATCTCAGTCAGGGTCTTGGGCAGCTCTCCTCCCTCTCTGGTTTTCAACACTTTCTCCAGAACTGAAGCAGAGATCCAGCAGAAGACTGGGATGTGGCACATGATGTGGAGGCTTCGTGATGTCTTGATGTGGGAGATGATGGTGTCGGCCTGCTCCTGATCTCTGAATCTCTTCCTGAAGTACTCCTCCTTCTGTGGGTCAGTGAACCCTCGGACCTCTGTCACCATGTCCACACACTCAGGAGGGATCTGATTGGCTGCTGCAGGTCGTGTGGTTATCCAGAGTCGAGCAGAGGGAAGCAGCTTCCCCCTGATGAGGTTTGTCAGCAGCACACCCACTGAGGTGGACTCTGTGACATCAGTCAGGATCTCAGTGTTGAGGAAGTCCAGTGGAAGTCGACACTCATCCAGACCGTCAAAGATGAACACGACCGGGAGCTGATCAAACCTGCAGATTCCTGCGTCTCTGGTTTCAGAGAAGAAGTGATGAACAAGTTCCACCAAGCTGTAATTTTTCTTCAGCCTATTCAGCTCTCTGAAGGTGAATGGAAATATGAACTGGATGTCCTGGTTGGCTTTGCCTTCAGCCCAGTCCAGAGTGAACTTCTGTGTTAAGACTGTTTTCCCGATGCCAGCCACTCCCTTTGTCATCACTCTGATTGGGGCATCTCTTCCAGGTGAGGCTTTAAAGAGGTCTTCTTGTCTGATGGTTGTTTCTGGTCTGTCTGGTTTCCTGGATGCTGTTTCAATCTGTCTGACCTCATGTTCTTCAGCTGTAGTTTCTCCCATGGTGATGTAGAACTCCGTGTAGATTTCCTTTAGAGGTCTTGAATTACCCTTTTCCATGATTTTCTCAATTTTTTTCTTCAGGTTGAATTTGAGGTTCCCTTGGCACTGAGTGAGAAGCTCTGAATGAAGACAAAAATAATCCCTCAATTGAGACAATGATACTTTCCACATAAAATAACCATCACAAGTTTGGTTCCTAATTTTACACATTTTTGACAAGACAGTAGATTATTTTCTGTTTTTTAACTAATGACCTACCTGTCGGTTCTGATGGAATTTCTGATAATTTCTCCACCAGAAGATTCTGATTAATCTCCTTCAAAACGTTTCTGGTCACTTTAATAGTGTTAATGCCGTAGTTCAGAAACATATGGTCCACAGTTTGCATCCGACATGCATCCTCTAGTCGACTCTTTGGGATTCCTTCCAATCCTAGGACCTCCTGCTGCAGATGCCACTTGAATTCTTCAAAGTCCTCTTTCCCCAATTGTTCTAAAGTTCTGAAGAGGATCTTTTTCAGTGTCGCCATATTTTCTCCCTGCAGAGATCCAAACGATACCAACAGAAAATATTATATAATCTTACATCTGAAATAACATGGGTTTATGCAAAACAATACTTTCTTTGTTTTTCAATGGTCCAGGTCCAGGTCCAGGTTCAGCAGAATGTGGTGTGTCCTCTGGACTGGAACACAACACATAGAGCTTTGAGTGAATAATGAGTGCTGAGCTGTGACATGGAGAAGAGTCATGGACAGTTGGAGATCTCACCTCTGAGCTTTGGTCTGGCTGTCATGTTCCCCACACAGAGAGGGGGGGGCTCCCTCCTCTCTGTCCTCACACTGATCCATAGCAGAGCCTCCACCTTCACACAAACACAACAACATGCTCATCATAACAAGAACATCACAGGACACATTAATGCCCCTCCTCTCAGATGTCCCACAGCCCCAGGCCCACTCAGAAACTCAGTTTGTTGACCCCTAAATAGGTTTTTGTGATTGTCAAGACTTCTTACAGCACACCCAGAAGTGACCAAATGTCTCAGTTTTAAACATGCGGTTAAATTGTTCATTGAAAGAAAACTAAACACATACGCATCAAAACCACTTGGTTATGTTTAGAAAAAAAGATAATTGATTCGCCTAAAATATGTAAGTTTGTTACTCGATGCATTCAAACTTTAATCAAAGCTTCACGCAGCGTTGAACGGTTGCAGTGGCGTTTCTATATGTACAAAAGTGGTGGGGCACAAAAAACTTAGATGTCTGTATATAAGCTTCTGCAGTGAGGTTCATGGCTGCTGAGGCTCTGACTCTTCAGGTTTACAAATATTATATTTTTACCTAAATCAAAATATAATATTATTTTCAAAAGCCTCTTTAGTCTGATGCTTCAATTCATTTTAAACAGACAGTTCAACAGAAGGATACCCAAAAAATGTAATTTTATCATTTAAATATTGAATTGTTCTCTCTTAGTAAGATCCCATTTTAAATAAAATGGTGGTCTTACCTTGACTTGAAGATGAAGTCCATTTGCCTGTCCTTCTGGACAAAAATCTCTATTACTTTTTTGTAAAAGGCCTCCTTATGTTCTTGTAGTTTCAAAAGTCTATCATAAATCTAAATGATGGATTTATGATTCGAAAATGATAAAAGTAGGGGAGACATGTGGATATTATCCGGCTGAACAAAACGTGCATTTAACTAACAGGTACGTTTCCCACAGATCTTATTTTGAGCTATTTTCTAAAATCCCATGGAGAAATCTCATTGCTTTTTTGTCGAGGGAAGCCATGCGCATCTTACTTCCTGGTTTTAGGACGCGTCTCTCGTCTCCTCTTCACACACCACACTTTTCGCGGCACACGTACTTACAGCCAATCAGCTCTGAATGATGTAAGATGACGTATGGTGGGGATGGCAGCTCTATGCCCCTATGGTCATTATTTTTTGCCACACACATTAAATAGGACAATACTCTGAGCATGCGCAGTGTAGTTTTTACAGTCACCGTTCACTTAGACAGTGAGAGGGAGGGGCAGGATCGGGTTTTGTCCCACATGGCTCTAAACAGCTCAATAGGCACACACTGTAGACACTAATTAGAAGAACGCAGACTAAAACAGCAATATACAGACAAATCCGATGATTAAACATGATCTTAAAATATATTTTAATTTATTTTTTGCATTTTGTTGTAATCATTATTTTAATACTTTCTGCTGACACTAGGTGGGGCTGTGCCCTAATTACCAGTCGCCACTGAACGGTTGAAATGTGTCCTGTGTTAAGATGTTGAATTAAGACCAGAATTGAATAAATTAATACATTATTTCTGATAAAAGTATGTGAAATGATATCTCTAGCAATATTGTAAGCTCTACTTGTATCTTATCAGTTAATTAGTTACAACAATTCATTTAACTCTTCTCTGGTTCTCGCAGAAACAGGTCTTTCTGAAATGTGTTGGGACACTTGGATTTATCCCTTTTAGTATGATAATTAGCCTGTTATCATGAGCCAGACTGCATTGTGTGACTTGTTGAACTGGTTTACCTGCATGTATGGGTAGGTATTCATTTTATTGTGATAATAGGCTAAGCCAGAAATGGCTGGAGTCCGTATGTAACAACTTGACAGTGTCAGAGATGGAAAAGAAAGACAAACTCTGGAAACCCAGACCCTGGCTTGAAACATTCAGAGAGAAATGCCTGCAGGTGGTACCAGAAGAACACAACTCTGTGGATGAGAGGATGATTCCTTTCAAGGGGAAATTCAGCAGCATCAAGCAATACATGTGAGGCAAGCCACACCCATGGGGGTTCAAAGTGTAGGTGAGAACTGGAATCTCTGGAATGATCTGTGACTTTGATGTATAACAAGGCAGTGTCAATGGGATACGAGCCAAGTCTGAACTTGGATTGTCGGGTGATGTTGTGATGAAGCTTGCCTCCACGCTTCCAGTAGGTCAGAACTATAAGACATACGTAGACAACCACCTGTGTCCCATTGGTAGTGAAGCTCCTTGATCACGCAATTCATTATGTGGGAACAGCCAGGCAGGTGCGCTGACCCAACTGCAACCTTGAAGAAGAGAAGAGCTTAAAGAAAAAAGGGAGAGGAAGCTTTGACATCCGAGTGGAGACCAACCACAACATCTGTGCTGTCAAATGGTATGACAGCAGAGCGCTCACACGTGTCTCATCCTTTGCTGGACCACACCCTGTGCAGAACATTCAACGCTGGGACAAAGCCAACAAAACCTACGTAGAAGTTGAATGATTGTTTATGTTGTCTGTCCTATTGCCGTGATTTTTAGTGTTATGTATGTGTTTGTATTTTGTGCACACTGGGACAGAGTTGCACTCTGAATCTCGTTATGACAATAAAAAGGCTTTAACTTAACTTAAAGGTGGGGTAGGTCATTTTGGAGAAACCAGCTCGAGTGCGCTAGAATTTGAAAATACACAGCCGGAACAAATCTGCCACTTCCTCACAGAGCCCCTCCTCCAACACACACGAACGCGCACATGACCAATGAGGGCGCGAGATAAGTTTGTGCACAGATGGAAGGCTGACAGGCAGGTAGGCCATCCAGTTACTTTAGCCGGCTCAGATGATTGGTCGTGCTTTTTACAGCGCCACGGCTTCCACTGATGACATTTTTTATGGATTTTTTGTCAAAGCACTTAAAGGTGGGGTAGGTAAGTTTGAGAAACCGGCTCGAGATACACTTTTTGTTATATTCCATGGAATGCTCTCAACATCCCGATAGCAATGAATATCTTAAATGCTTTGACAAAAAATCCATTAAAAAAATGTCATCTGTGGAAGCCGTAATACTGTAAAAAGCACGACAATATTCATTGCTATCGGGATGTTAAGAGCATTCCATGGAATATAACAAAAAGTGTATCTCGAGCCGGTTTCTCAAACCTACCTACCCCACCTTTAACTTTTAACTTTAACTTAAATGCATTCACTACAGGACCGCCGAACTTTTAACATTCCCGACGTCTGTGCAATTTTGTACAACTCTCGGAGCATGATGTGAAGTGCCTCAAAAACTGTCTTTACCTGCAGGAAAACAATAATGCAAGAACGGCAGACAGAGCCAACTGTGCTCGGACCCAGCCAGCACTGAAAGAATCAAACATCATCCACAAACATTGGATGTATACGAACATATTTGTTGAGGCTGATTTTGTATAAACCCTTCAAATGTAATATATTCTCTGAATTACTTTTCCTGCTAATGTTCTGTACAGCCCACCAACATGAATATATTATTATCAACATAATACCAAGTATTGTTATTCTTAGTTATCATTATAGTAGTTCCATCGATGCTCAAATGTATAATCCCAGACTTTAAAAATACATCTGAAACATGTAAGTGCATTAACACCCACATGTTTCTAATGTTGGTTATTACAGCCTGAAAAAACATCGATGTCTCTTCATCTTTACATTTATCTTTATGTTAATAAGTGACGACTGAAGCTAAGCAGAGACACAGGATAGTTTACATGTTGTCTTCCTGCCCCCGATGTCAGCCCGGTTCAGCCTGCATTCTTCACTGATGACGTGAACTCAGATTACAATCTGAGAAACAGCAGGACATGGAAATCTTTCTAAAATCATTCTGCTAAAGCTTAAGCTAAAAAGATGGCACCGGTGATGAGGGCTGCCGTGTCTTTTGCTCCTCTCCTTACTTTTCGTTGTGTGCTTTAACTTTGTCCGCAACATGCGAGCCGACCACACCAACACTACTGAACATTATAGTAGAGAGGAACTTCTACACATCAAAAACTGATTCTCACCTGCTGAGCTCTCTTCAGGTCCACAGAAACACGGCTGATCTCGTCCTCCTCAGTCCTGGTTCTGCCTGTCGTTATCTTTGCTTTTCACTGAACACTGACGGTTATTCCCGCCCTCACCTGCGGAGAGAATGGGGTGTGTGTGTTTGGGGGGCGGAGTTTGAAGTGCTGCAGTAGTTTTCCACTCAGGAGGAACAGACAAACATCAAGGTTCTGGTTCAAGGCTTTTATTGCCATGCGTGCATAGCTACAGAGAGAGAGAGAGAGAGAGAGAGAGAGAGAGAGAGAGAGAGAGAGAGAGAGAGAGAGAGAGAGAGAGAGAGAGAGAGAGAGAGAGAGAGAGAGAGGTGGTGAAAAGTTTTCACTGGGTTTTTTATTTTCTACTGAAACAGCAATGAGGAGAGAGAATGAGGACGTTTGATCCGGACAGAGAATGATCTTAAAATCAGCTTTTAGTTCATGTTTTATTAAATGTTCTGCTGGTGACATAATCCTTCTCACTGTGTGTGTGTGTGTGTGTGTGTGTGTGTGTGTGTGTGTGTGTGTGTGTGTGTGTGAAGCAGATTGAATTGTCTCAACGTTAGAATACTTTTATCTAGCGCAAAAGATTACCAACATCATTTATGATTCTGATTTATGAGATTCCTCGCTTCAGTAATTCTGAGATTTAAGTCTGACTTTTTTCCACTTAAACAGATTTAAGTATTTTTTGAAATCCTAAAAACAATGCAGCATTCCCAAGAAGAAGAGGATGGCTTGAGATGGAAATGATACATATGATTTGTTTGGTGGTTCTTAGTCCCTTCTTTCCTGTTAATCATGTCGTGATTAATCAGATGTATTTATTTAGTCCTTTTCTGCTGAACGAGGTCACTAAAGAAAAAACATCCAAACTGAATGAGCATCCCGTTTAAAGTGCAGTTTGGTGTCCACGTGCTTTTGGCCACAGAGTGCATGTTCTCAGTGGTTTGCCACTTGATGGACTCTGAGGATGTTTGTGCGAGAGCTTTCATGTTGAAGATCTGAGGACGTCACCACAGAATGTTTGCCAAGAGATGAAATCCACAAGTTCAGCTAGAAATATCCGTTTTATTTTCCGCTGTCGTCCTGAAGTGAAAACACATGATTTGAATGTTCCGTTGTTCTGATCCTGTGTCTGCATCATTAATGAGGGGAAATATGACTTTGCATTATTGCTATAAAAACAACTCATTTTTAACGACTGTCTCTGACTTCCTGTTGATTCATTTTAATGTTTGCATTGTTTCTTTCTTCATTCCTGACATTTCAAACCCTCTGGAGCAGAGAGAGGAGCTGTGGGTCATTGTTACTGATTCATGCATCAGTTGTTTGGCTTTTTAAACGTCAGAAACTGAAAGAAAACCTCCATCAGTGTTTCTTAAATCCCTATATCACGACATCAACTCAAATATATTCAGATATTCTAAAGTTAGTAAAGAAATATTCACTTTTAAGACTTATTTTTCTACTAAATAATGACTTCATTATCAATAAGCAACAACTTATCTGTTGCTTTTTGTTTTGAATGTTAGTTTTATCTGCAGTGTCTCCTCTATAGCTCTGGTGTACGGTGGCCCACAGGTTCAAAGACATATATGAAAAAACATCAAGAACTCATTTAAAAAATGGCCGAAAGAAACTCTGTAATTTTCTTTTTTTTTAAAGAATATTTTTATTGCAGACAAAGGTTGTAGGAACCACATTGGTATAACAAAGCAGTCATATTTTACATTTTCAATAACAACAAAACAGCGGATTCAGAACATACTAGTACAATCAGGCTATTGGTGGTTTTTAAAACACATGGGCGAGATAATAAGAAATGCAATATTCATGCTAGAAACAAGAGGGCAACCCAAGAGAGCACATCAGGACAAAGACAACATGGTTACAGGGTTAACATTATTGATCATTCATCCCACACCTTCACCCAGACCTCTGAAGTGTCTCACCACCGGAGCCCAGGCCTCTGAAGTGTCTCACCACCGGAGCCCAGGCCTCTGAAGTGTCTCACCACCGGAGCCCAGACCTCTGAAGTGTCTCACCACCGGAGCCCAGGCCTCTGAAGTGTCTCACCACCGGAGCCCAGGCCTCTGAAGTGTCTCACCACCGGAGCCCAGGCCTTATCAAACACTCTCCCCCTTCCTGCAGTCTAGAATCTAAGTTTCTCCAGGTAGAGGATCTCACCCAACTCTCTCAGCCTCATCTCAAATGTAGGCACAGCGTCAGACTTCCATCACCTCAAAATACGTTTTTTAGCCTAAACAGTACCAAAACACCGGCCATGTGTCACTGCCATAGTTCAGATCAGTGTCACTCGTGGACCCCAGAATGGCCACAAGGGGATCAGGCTTCAATTGCTTGTCCAATGCTTTTGAATAAAAATCAAATACAGAAGTCCAGAATGAGTGGAGGTTGGGGCATGTCCAGAATTGGTGTGTAAGGGTGCCAGGTTGATTTTTACATGTGTTACATAATGCTGATACGCTGGAATACGTCTTGTTTACTTTAACTTTTGAGTAGTGCAACCTATGTACAACTTTAAATTGTATCAGATTGAATCTAACATTTACTGAGCACCGGTGAATATTCCTAAGACATGTTTCCCAACATTCCTCAGTGATCGGCATACCCAATTCTGTCTCTTTTCTGTGCTGACTACTTCCTGACTAAGAAGTGTCTGGTATAGGGTGGACACTGCATCCTCTACATCCTGGTCTAACATTACTTGTCTCTTCAAGTGCCCGATGCTGTGGTATATCTGCAAATGTAGCTATACGTGACCTCATTAAGCTCCGGATCTGTAGATAAAACTCTGTCATTTGCCGAGATTAAATTCACAAATGAATGAATAAACTACCTTAGACAAATAGTGAGGTTTTGGTCAAGGAGCCAGTTCGATATTAATCACCAAATAAAAGACTCTCTGGGGACACAGCCTTCAGAATAAAAGACTCTCTGGGACACAGCCTTCAGAATAAAAGACTCTCTGAGGACGCAGCCTTCAGAATAAAAGACTCTCTGAGGACACAGCCTTCAGAATAAAAGACTCTCTGAGGACACAGCCTTCAGAATAAAAGACTCTCTGAGGACACAGCCTTCAGAATAAAAGACTCTCTGAGGACACAGCCTTCAGAATAAAAGACTCTCTGAGGACACAGCCTTCAGAATAAAAGACTCTCTGAGGACACAGCCTTCAGAATAAAAGACTCTCTGAGGACACAGCTTTCAGAATAAAAGACTCTCTGAGGACACAGCCTTCAGAATAAAAGCATCTCTGAGGACACAGTCTTCAGAATAAAGACTCTCTGATAAAAACACTTCTGATAGTAAAGACACAATCAGTGAGCCAGATTTAAACACCAACCCTTAAACCCAGCACAGGAAGTGATGTCCTCCTACAGAGGACACAGAAACGCTGAGGAGACACCTGGCCATAACCATAACCCAAACCCAGCATAGAGAGGTTCAGTGAATGTGGTTCTGATGGTGTGGAGGTGGGTCAGTGTGTCAGAGGAGACTCTGTAGAAGGAGAGAGAGCCAGCAGGATGATCCAGATACACTGCTACTCTACCAGAGGAGGAGGAGGAGGAGGAGGAGGAGGAGAAGATGGAGGAGAAGGAGGAGGAGGAGGAGGAGGAGGAGATGCTTGTTTCTCTCTTATTGTGCCTGACAGAGTAACCTCTATCAGAGCACTCCAGACTCCAGGACTGATCATTGTATCCAAACATACTGAATTCTTCCCTCCTGATTCTTCTGGAGGAGGAATAAGCCACTGATATAGAAACCCCTCCGCTCCACTCGACCTCCCAGTAACAGCGACCAGTCAGAGCTTCTCTACACATCAGCTGAGGCAAGTGGTCAAACCTGTCTGGATGATCTGGAGATGGCTGCTTCTCTATCACAGATATCACCTTCCTGATGTTGTCAGACAGTTTGAAGTTTGTGTGTGCTGTGTTTGACTTCAGGGTGAGTCCACAGGAATCTGATGAGAGACACAGACAGCAGTTTAACATCAGACCCACCTGAAGGCTTTACTCTCTGTTAGTGGTCCTTTCTATAATAGCGCTATATAAGTGTCATGTCTTATCATTATAACATTTAAAGGTGAAGCTAGTTCAGCAGGTTCTGACCAAGTTGCTGCCCTAAGCAAGACTTTAGCGCATGTTAAAGTCAAATGCTTCAATCTGGTGCACTTTGAGCACACGATTACTAGAGAGCTGATCTAAGGGGTCAAACTCTAAACTCATTTTAATAATCAAATAATATGTGAACATAATAACCAACAACCAATAAATACAACTTGTTTTATCTCTCTCTCTCTCTCTCTCTCTCTCTCTCTCTCTCTCTCTCTCTCTCTCTCTCTCTCGCTCGCTCTCTCGCTCTCTCTCTCACACACACACATTGGAGAAATAAATAAATACCGATATGTTATTTAAGACCACCTGGTGTGTTAATGTTATGACATGTTTTGAGTAAGCAGGACAGAATTACGTCTAAACTGAGGCCGTTTTGCTTTTCTATAGCTTGTAGATACGAGCATGGTTTTATATGCTATCACGTTAAAATCATGTTTTATGCCGTTTGCTAAGACTTGATAAGTCACTCGTAAAACACAGGTATGCAAACCTGTCCCCGGTGACGATCCGACCTCCATGCTGCTACTCTGGTTCAAACTGCATCCACCAAACAATATGATTTATCTCGACCTCCCCAAATTATTATATATATATATATGTATTATTATTATTATTATAAAGTTTAAAGGCGATGCATGCCAGTCGTGTTTTAATGAATAAATACCACCTCCATCATCTGTGTCTTTAGAGAGAAGCTGACTGATCCACACTTACACTTCCTCAGACCTGGTTTTAGCCTCTGCTCTCCACCATGGTCCAGCCTGGAGGAAGAAACACAGTCAGGATGATGTTCTATCCAACATGAGTCCTAGCTGCTGGTACCTCGTGGAGCGGAGTTTACTTTCTTAGAGGAAGCTTTTTTGTTGGCATTTAGTGTCAAACATTGTCACAGCATATTGGTACATTGCATCTTCACAGGAAGGACATACATCTGTTCATAGTTCTGTTCAGCAATATACACATGATGACACAAAAACACAGAGGAGAAAGACATTGAAAAGACAAATACAAATAAAAATAACAGTGAGCAATTAGAGAGTAGACATTTCTTTACAGCAGAGTTCTGGATCTGTGAAAACTAAGTCAGGCCTTTAGGGCTTTACAAAGTGAGTCCACTTCTCACAGGTTGGAGTAAATTGACCAATGTATGATTGACAGATGCTGTTATCTTTCCCATATTGTAAATATCCATTGAGATGTCCATCCATCCATTTAGAGTCGGGCTATGCTTCGATAACCACTTCCCTGGTTAATGCCTTTTCAGCGGCAACCAGCAGAATGTTCAATGAGTATTTGTCCTTTCTCAAATTCACAAAGTATAACATATTGATCTCGAGAGGTATCATGTCTTTGAAAATGTCTTGTAAGGCGTTGTGTATCTCCTTCCAGTAGTCTTTGATACCTGGAGAGTCCCAGAATACATGGAAGTGGTTTGCATTCTGGTCACCACAGTTCCTCCAACATATAGGGGGGTCCTCTCATAGTGGGACTCCGGAAAGGGGGAATAAAATATCCTATCAGGTTCTTCCAGGTATATTCCCTCCAGTTCTGCCAGCTGGTACATTTCCATTGATATCTCCACATTGTTACCCATTCTTCTCCAGATATATGTATCCCTCCTTCCTGCTCCCACTTCTTTATTATGTAAGTAGTTGAGTGTTTTTTAATGTTTGGCAATCCTTAGTATACACATGATATGGTTCTACCGTTAACATCTGCGTTATACGCTTTCCTCAACATTTCTATCAAACCTACACTTTTTCCACTTTCAAATGAACATAATGCCGTACCTGAAAATATCGATAAAAGTCCTGTTTTTCCAAAGTGTATTTCTCTTTAAGGGTATCCAAACTGAGCAATGCTCCCCCTTTCATCAGCTTGCACAGAGTGTTAGACCTTTTAGAGCCCAGTCCCTAAATCTAGTGTCCAATCTGTTAGGCATGAAATCTGCTGTTAGGAAATAGTAATCTCTGACAGGGTAAACCCCATCCCCCTTCTTCTTTGGCCAGGTGTAAAGTTTTGAGACGAACCCTCGGTCTTTTACCTTGCCATATATCTTGATATCATTTTTTCCCATTCATTAACCTGTTAAACCCCGAGCCTGTTTTTCAGGTCTCAGGCTCGAAAATGACATTCCCAGAACAAATGACCATATCTTCTAAAAGGGGTTAAATTAATAATCTTTTTTCTCAAAGTAATGATAAACCTGTGAGTTGGATGTAGAAAAGTCAGAATCAATATAGATGTTTTTATTTTAAAGAAAATTCAGATTGAACATGGTAAAAAACTGTAAATTATAGTGTCCGTCCAAAGATATTTTTTAC
This sequence comes from Pogonophryne albipinna, assembly GCA_028583405.1. NCBI lineage: Eukaryota > Metazoa > Chordata > Actinopteri > Perciformes > Artedidraconidae > Pogonophryne > Pogonophryne albipinna. Next base: position 440,954 of record JAPTMU010000028.1, on the reverse strand, counting down.
TTTTTGTGAAAACAACACTTGGATGATGGTAAGGTAGACTAAAAGCTTTAGGAATCCAAAGTACAACATATAAGAAGTACCCTGTATCAAGATTGATGCAAAACAAGTGATATTTGACCTTTTTGAGAGAGTTAGCAAAAAAACTCCACCTCTGAGGTGATTTGGGTGGAAATGGGGGTTTTACCGTTTCTCTGGAACCCATTGGTTGATTTTGGTGATTGACATCTCTTTCTGACCGTTAGAGCCAATAGAATTGAAGGGGAATCTCCCCACTTACACACAGTCTAAAACAAAAAAGTATGGGCTTCACGTACACAGTTTTGCACCAGAGTGAAGCTGTCTCTAGCTCTGACTTCTAGAAATGGAAACGCAGGTTTATTGCTTATGGATTATCAGAAATCATTCAAATGGACACATTGGATTAAACTATGGATTAACTTCAGCAGCGTTTTTATCGTTTTAATGCCATTGAAGACCACTTTTGACCAGACTACCACACAGGTGAGCCATGTTAGCGTTTTTAGCTACCTAGTGCCACATGTTTTGATGTCTGTTCTTGTTATTATCTCAGTGCGTTCGTATAATTGAGTGATAATGAGGCTACCCTTCGATTCTGTGTCTCTCACGATGTGAAACAATGTCATAGATGTGCAGAAAAGATAAATAATAAGGTTTTATGAGTGAGTTTCGGTGCAGTCATCTGTTAGCATTTTTCGCTCGTTGCTAATTCAGAGGCTCAGCGTTAGCATTGTGGGTTTTTTTTGAAAACAAAATGAAAATGATCAGTTAGATGAGTTTCTTCCCGTTACATGGATATAAAACATTCATAGTTTATTGAATGAACATGCCCTCAGACACTGTTTCCCGCAACATCTCTCGGGCTTAACAGGTTAAATTGACTTTGGTTGATCTCTATAGGGTTTGGAATAGATATAATAATCTAGGTAGTATATATTTTTAATAGATTCAATTCTTGAAAAAATATTAAAGAAAGGAATTAGGTTCCATCTTGCTATATCTTCCTTCATTATGTTCTCCACAGGTAGGAAATTGCATTCGAATACTTTTGAAAGATCTTTAGGGACGTTAATGCCCAAATACTTGATGGATGTTGTGTGCAATATCAATTGGTATTTATTCCTAATTTCTTCAGGTGGATGGGACTTGTCTCCTGAAGGCAGTTTCTCCCTGATATTCCTCCCTGGCTCCTCTCCTCCCACCGTCTCCCAGGCGGACAGCTGCTCAGCCTCTCTCTCGGTGTGATCATGGTGACTCTGTCCTTCATGTCTCTGGATGCTTCCACAGCAGTCTGGTACCGCCTCGTCCCGTCCTCCTAAAATACTCGTAGTTTAGCAGCGAACGGGGTCTGGAAGCGAATATTTCTCTGCCTTAGCACTCGCTTTGCCTCGGAGTAGTCTTTACGTTTTTGCAAAATAGCTGGTGGGTAATCTTGGTCGAAAAATATCTGTCTCCCGTTCAAAAACACCTTTTTCCCCATGCCTTGCGTATAATATCGTCTTCAGTTGAGTATCGGAGAAACTTGATAGTTATTGACGCGGCTTGTCCTCCCTGTCTCGGGAGGCCCTCGGTACGAGCGCCCGGTGCGCTCTTTCAATGCCGAGCTCCGTGGCGGGGGATCTCAAGTGCCTCTTGTAGTAAACTCTTCACAAAGTCAACCATAGAGGACCCCTCTGCTCCCTCTGGGACATTATAAATCCTGATATTCTCCCGTCGGGATCTTCCTTCTTCGTCAGTCAGTTTATTTTCTTGCTGATTCATTACCTTTATCATCCTGCTCAGCAACTTCCACGTTTTCAATTCTCATTTCTGCCTCCTCTATTTTAACGTTGACGTTGGTAACCTCAGATTTAATTTAGTTTATTTGTTGTGTCTTTGTGAAAGTCCCATATCTCCTCCAGAACTTTAGCTAAGCTAGCCACGTGTGGCTCTGCGCTAGCTTCCTCATCATGAACCTGTGCAGACGAGTTGTTCGTTGTATTTTCTTCGTTGGTAGACTCTGAGCCAATGTTTTTCTTTTGTCCATCCTTTCTTCCCATCTTCGCCCCGTTAACTATTTGTAATTTTACAGAGACATTTCTTATTTAGCAATTAAACGAGGCGGAATGAATCTCTTACCGGGGGAGAAGCTAGACTAGGCTGCCATTCGGTATGGTGACGTCACCAGAACCATGACCATCATTTTCAAGTCAATGAAATCCTCTCAATTGATATCGGGAGTCAAGTAGTTAGTTTGTTTATCATGTAGCCGTGTAATAAGCGGGATAATGTGCAGTGAGGCATCCCGTACACATTCAACTGCTAACTGCTAACGGCTAACTGCTAACAGCCAACTGCTAACAGCTACCTGCTTACAGTCAACGGCTAACGGCTTAGTTTATTAGCTCTCCTCCTGCTGATAAACATGAATGTGATGTTCATGATGGCATTATGAGAAGAAAAAAGGATGCGTACCTGGACGTGTCGATCATAAATTACGTAATAAAGGGTCACAAAAAGTTAATCTGGGTTTCCCATCAGCGACTAGGTAATATGCTGATCATCGGCCAAAGCATGCCAGTAAATAATCAAGTTCCAATTATAACACTTAATGTGAGTTTAGCTCTGTTAGCCGTTAGCCGAACACAAAGTCAGAACTATCCAAACTGAACCACTGTTGATCACTTGCGTCCGTTAAAGAGTAGAGTGGACTCAGCCGTCAATGAGGGTGTAAAAACTCAATGAAATATAATTGTAATAACTGTGTCATAAATGAGAGGAAGGACAGGACATTTGAGATATGAGAGACACCTTCAGTCTGTCTGTCCATACCTGAGTGTCTCCAGTCTCCAGAGTGGATCCTCCAGTCCAGCAGACAGCAGCTTCTCTCCTGAGTCTCCTGGATGATTGTAGCTCAGGTCCAGCTCTCTCAGATGGGAGGGGTTGGAGCTCAGAGCTGAAGCCAGAGAAACACAGCCTTCCTCTGAGACCATACAGCCTGAGAGACTGGAACCAGGGAATACAGTAAACTCAGTGTTTTAAAAAGCAGCGGGAAAATCATACAGAGGTCGACCATCTTCATCAACATGAACCTGACGCTGGATGAGCAGGTTTTAAGTAAACTATTTAAAAAAAAAAACCTGTGCTCTGACCTGAGAGTCTCCAGTTCACAGTGTGTACTCTCCAGTCCAGCAGACAGCAGCTTCACTCCTGAATCCTGCAGGTCGTTGTTACTCAGGTCCAGCTCTCTCAGACTAGAGGACTGGAGCTGCGGACTGAGGACAGAGCTTCACAGCTTCTCTCTGACAGCTTACAGCCACTCAGCCTGGGGAAGGATTAGCATTGAACACAATGTATTGTATTTATCATTTTTTAAACTGATCAATGTTGTTTGTATCTCCACTTACAGAGCTTTCCTGGAGGCTTTGATCACTGGCAGCAGCCTCAGAAGAGCCTCCTCTGAAGCAGAGTATTTCTTCAGGTCAAAGACGTCCAGATATCTTCTCCTGATGACAGTAAGATGAAGACCAGAGCTGACCACTGAGCAGGAGATAGATTATCTTGGAGAGACTTCCTGAACTCAGGGACTGTTGGATCTGCTCTAGAGAATGATCATTCAGTTCATTCAGACAGTGGAACAGGTTGATGCTTCTCTCCGGAGACGGGTTCTCATTTATCTTCTTCTTGATGTACTCAACTGTTTCCTGTTTGATCTCTGAGCTACTTCCTGTTTCTGTCAGCAGGCCATGTAAGAGTTGCTTATTGGTCTGCAGTGAAAGACCCAGGAGGAAGCGAAGGAACAAGTCCAGGTGTCCGTTTGGACTCTGTAAGGCCTGGTGCACAGCACTCCGGTAGAGATGTTTAAGTTGAGGCTTGTCTCTGAACACTTTAGGCAGCCAGGAGGTTGTTGGTTCTTCTGCCAGCAGGTTGACTCCAGAGTTGATGAAGGTCAGATGGACATGAAGAGCAGCCAGAAACTCCTGAACGCTCAGATGGACGAAGCAGAACACCGTGTCCTTGTACAGTTCACTCTCCTCTCTAAAGACCTGTGTGAACACTCCTGAGTACACTGAGGCTTCTGTGATATCGATGCCACACTCTGTCAGGTCGGACTCATAAAAGATCAGGTTGCCTTTCTGCAGCTGCTCAAAGGCCAGTTTTCCCAGAGCCTCCGTCATCTTCCTGCTCTCTGGACTCCAGTGGGAATCGTCTCCCTTTTTCCAAGATACTTGACGTTCTTCACTTTGGACTGAAACACCAGGAAGTGGATGTACATCTCAGTCAGGGTCTTGGGCAGCTCTCCTCCCTCTCTGGTTTTCAACACTTTCTCCAGAACTGAAGCAGAGATCCAGCAGAAGACTGGGATGTGGCACATGATGTGGAGGCTTCGTGAGGTCTTGATGTGGGAGATGATGGTGTCGGCCTGCTCCTGATCTCTGAATCTCTTCCTGAAGTACTCCTCCTTCTGTGGGTCAGTGAACCCTCGGACCTCTGTCACCATGTCCACACACTCAGGAGGGATCTGATTGGCTGCTGCAGGTCGTGTGGTTATCCAGAGGCGAGCAGAGGGAAGCAGCTTCCCCCTGATGAGGTTTGTCAGCAGCACTCCACTGAGGTGGACTCTGTGACATCAGTCAGGATCTCAGTGTTGAGGAAGTCCAGTGGAAGTCGACACTCATCCAGACCGTCAAAGATGAACACGACCGGGAACTGATCAAACCTGCAGATTCCTGCGTCTCTGGTTTCAGAGAAGAAGTGATGAACAAGTTCCACCAAGCTGTAATTTTTCTTCAGCCTATTCAGCTCTCTGAAGGTGAATGGAAATATGAACTGGATGTCCTGGTTGGCTTTGCCTTCAGCCCAGTCCAGAGTGAACTTCTGTGTTAAGACTGTTTTCCCGATGCCAGCCACTCCCTTTGTCATCACTCTGATTGGGGCATCTCTTCCAGGTGAGGCTTTAAAGAGGTCTTCTTGTCTGATGGTTGTTTCTGGTCTGTCTGGTTTCCTGGATGCTGTTTCAATCTGTCTGACCTCATGTTCTTCAGCTGTAGTTTCTCCCATGGTGATGTAGAATCTCCGTGTAGATTTCCTTTAGAGGTCTTGAATTACCCTTTTCCATGATTTTCTCAATTTTTTTCTTCAGGTTGAATTTGAGGTTCCCTTGGCACTGAGTGAGAAGCTCTGAATGAAGACAAAAATAACCCTCAATTGAGACAATGATACTTTCCACATAAAAATAACCATCACAAGTTTGGTTCCTAATTTTACACATTTTTGACAAGACAGTAGATTATTTTCTGTTTTTTAACTAATGACCTACCTGTCGGTTCTGATGGAATTTCTGATAATTTCTCCACCAGAAGATTCTGATTAATCTCCTTCAAAACGTTTCTGGTCACTTTAATAGTGTTAATGCAGTAGTTCAGAAACATATGGTCCACAGTTTGCATCCGACATGCATCCTCTAGTCGACTCTTTGGGATTCCTTCAATCCTAGGACCTCCTGCTGCAGATGCCACTTGAATTCTTCAAAGTCCTCTTTCCCCAATTGTTCTAAAGTTCTGAAGAGGATCTTTTTCAGTGTCGCCATATTTTCTCCCTGCAGAGATCCAAACGATACCAACAGAAAATATTATATAATCTTACATCTGAAATAACATGGGTTTATGCAAAACAATACTTTCTTTGTTTTTCAATGGTCCAGGTCCAGGTCCAGGTCCAGGTCCAGGTTCAGCAGAACGTGGTGTGTCCTCTGGACTGGAACACAACACATAGAGCTTTGAGTGAATAATGAGTGCTGAGCTGTGACATGGAGAAGAGTCATGGACAGTTGGAGATCTCACCTCTGAGCTTTGGTCTGGCTGTCATGTTCCCCACATAGAGAGGGGGGGGCTCCCTCCTCTCTGTCCTCACACTGATCCATAGCAGAGCCTACACCTTCACAAACACAACAACATGCTCATCATAACAAGAACATCACAGGACACATTAATGCCCCTCCTCTCAGATGTCCCACAGCCCCAGGCCCACTCAGAAACTCAGTTTGTTGACCCCTAAATAGGTTTTTGTGATTGTCAAGACTTCTTACAGCACACCCAGAAGTGACCAAATGTCTCAGTTTTAAACATGCGGTTAACTTGTTCATTGAAAGAAAACTAAACACATACGCATCAAAACCACTTGGTTATGTTTAGAAAAAAGATAAGATTGATTCGCCTAAAATATGTAAGTTTGTTACTCGATGCATTCAAACTTTAATCAAAGCTTCACGCAGCGTTGAACGGTTGCAGTGGCGTTTCTATATGTACAAAAGTGGTGGGGCACAAAAAACTTAGTTGTCTGTATATAAGCTTCTGCAGTGAGGTTCATGGCTGGTGAGGCTCTGACTCTTCAGGTTTACAAATATTATATTTTTACCTAAATCAAATATAATATTATTTTCAAAAGCCTCTTTAGTCTGATGCTTCAATTCATTTTAAACAGACAGTTCAACAGAAGGATACCCAAAAAATGTAATTTTATCATTTAAATATTGAATTGTTCTCTCTTAGTAAGATCCCATTTTAAATAAAATGGTGGTCTTACCTTGACTTGAAGATGAAGTCCATTTGCCTGTCCTTCTGGACAAAAATCTCTATTACTTTTTTGTAAAAGGCCTCCTTATGTTCTTGTAGTTTCAAAAGTCTATCATAAATCTAAATGATGGATTTATGATTCGAAAATGATAAAAGTAGGGGAGACATGTGGATATTATCCGGCTGAACAAAACGTGCATTTAACTAACAGGTACGTTTCCCACAGATCTTATTTTGAGCTATTTTCTAAAATCCCATGGAGAAATCTCATTGCTTTTTTGTCGAGGGAAGCCATGCGCATCTTACTTCCTGGTTTTAGGACGCGTCTCTCGTCTCCTCTTCACACACCACACTTTTCGCGGCACACGTACTTACAGCCAATCAGCTCTGAATGATGTAAGATGACGTATGGTGGGGATGGCAGCTCTATGCCCCTATGGTCATTATTTTTTGCCACACACATTAAATAGGACAATACTCTGAGCATGCGCAGTGTAGTTTTTACAGTCACCGTTCACTTAGACAGTGAGAGGGAGGGGCAGGATGGGTTTTGTCCCACATGGCTCTAAACAGCTCAATAGGCACACACTGTAGACACTAATTAGAAGAACGCAGACTAAAACAGCAATATACAGACAAATCCGATGATTAAACATGATCTTAAAATATATTTTAATTTATTTTTTGCATTTTGTTGTAATCATTATTTTAATACTTTCTGCTGACACTAGGTGGGGCTGTGCCCTAATTACCAGTCGCCACTGAACGGTTGAAATGTGTCCTGTGTTAAGATGTTGAATTAAGACCAGAATTGAATAAATTAATACATTATTTCTGATAAAAGTATGTGAAATGATATCTCTAGCAATATTGTAAGCTCTACTTGTATCTTATCAGTTAATTAGTTACAACAATTCATTTAACTCTTCTCTGGTTCTCGCAGAAACAGGTCTTTCTGAAATGTGTTGGGACACTTGGATTTATCCCTTTTAGTATGATAATTAGCCTGTTATCATGAGCCAGACTGCATTGTGTGACTTGTTGAACTGGTTTACCTGCATGTATGGGTAGGTATTCATTTTATTGTGATAATAGGCTAAGCCAGAAATGGCTGGAGTCCGTATGTAACAACTTGACAGTGTCAGAGATGGAAAAGAAAGACAAACTCTGGAAACCCAGACCCTGGCTTGAAACATTCAGAGAGAAATGCCTGCAGGTGGTACCAGAAGAACACAACTCTGTGGATGAGAGGATGATTCCTTTCAAGGGGAAATTCAGCAGCATCAAGCAATACATGTGAGGCAAGCCACACCCATGGGGGTTCAAAGTGTAGGTGAGAACTGGAATCTCTGGAATGATCTGTGACTTTGATGTATAACAAGGCAGTGTCAATGGGATACGAGCCAAGTCTGAACTTGGATTGTCGGGTGATGTTGTGATGAAGCTTGCCTCCACGCTTCCAGTAGGTCAGAACTATAAGACATACGTAGACAACCACCTGTGTCCCATTGGTAGTGAAGCTCCTTGATCACGCAATTCATTATGTGGGAACAGCCAGGCAGGTGCGCTGACCCAACTGCAACCTTGAAGAAGAGAAGAGCTTAAAGAAAAAAGGGAGAGGAAGCTTTGACATCCGAGTGGAGACCAACCACAACATCTGTGCTGTCAAATGGTATGACAGCAGAGCGCTCACACGTGTCTCATCCTTTGCTGGACCACACCCTGTGCAGAACATTCAACGCTGGGACAAAGCCAACAAAACCTACGTAGAAGTTGAATGATTGTTTATGTTGTCTGTCCTATTGCCGTGATTTTTAGTGTTATGTATGTGTTTGTATTTTGTGCACACTGGGACAGAGTTGCACTCTGAATCTCGTTATGACAATAAAAAGGCTTTAACTTAACTTAAAGGTGGGGTAGGTCATTTTGGAGAAACCAGCTCGAGTGCGCTAGAATTTGAAAATACACAGCCGGAACAAATCTGCCACTTCCTCACAGAGCCCCTCCTCCAACACACACGAACGCGCACATGACCAATGAGGGCGCGAGATAAGTTTGTGCACAGATGGAAGGCTGACAGGCAGGTAGGCCATCCAGTTACTTTAGCCGGCTCAGATGATTGGTCGTGCTTTTTACAGCGCCACGGCTTCCACTGATGACATTTTTTATGGATTTTTTGTCAAAGCACTTAAAGGTGGGGTAGGTAAGTTTGAGAAACCGGCTCGAGATACACTTTTTGTTATATTCCATGGAATGCTCTCAACATCCCGATAGCAATGAATATCTTAAATGCTTTGACAAAAAATCCATTAAAAAAATGTCATCTGTGGAAGCCGTAATACTGTAAAAAGCACGACAATATTCATTGCTATCGGGATGTTAAGAGCATTCCATGGAATATAACAAAAAGTGTATCTCGAGCCGGTTTCTCAAACCTACCTACCCCACCTTTAACTTTTAACTTTAACTTAAATGCATTCACTACAGGACCGAACTTTTAACATTCCCGACGTCTGTGCAATTTTGTACAACTCTCGGAGCATGATGTGAAGTGCCTCAAAAACTGTCTTTACCTGCAGGAAAACAATAATGCAAGAACGGCAGACAGAGCCAACTGTGCTCGGACCCAGCCAGCACTGAAAGAATCAAACATCATCCACAAACATTGGATGTATACGAACATATTTGTTGAGGCTGATTTTGTATAAACCCTTCAAATGTAATATATTCTCTGAATTACTTTTCCTGCTAATGTTCTGTACAGCCCACCAACATGAATATATTATTATCAACATAATACCAAGTATTGTTATTCTTAGTTATCATTATAGTAGTTCCATCGATGCTCAAATGTATAATCCCAGACTTTAAAAATACATCTGAAACATGTAAGTGCATTAACACCCACATGTTTCTAATGTTGGTTATTACAGCCTGAAAAAACATCGATGTCTCTTCATCTTTACATTTATCTTTATGTTAATAAGTGACGACTGAAGCTAAGCAGAGACACAGGATAGTTTACATGTTGTCTTCCTGCCCCCGATGTCAGCCCGGTTCAGCCTGCATTCTTCACTGATGACGTGAACTCAGATTACAATCTGAGAAACAGCAGGACATGGAAATCTTTCTAAAATCATTCTGCTAAAGCTTAAGCTAAAAAGATGGCACCGGTGATGAGGGCTGCCGTGTCTTTTGCTCCTCTCCTTACTTTTCGTTGTGTGCTTTAACTTTGTCCGCAACATGCGAGCCGACCACACCAACACTACTGAACATTATAGTAGAGAGGAACTTCTACACATCAAAAACTGATTCTCACCTGCTGAGCTCTCTTCAGGTCCACAGAAACACGGCTGATCTCGTCCTCCTCAGTCCTGGTTCTGCCTGTCGTTATCTTTGCTTTTCACTGAACACTGACGGTTATTCCCGCCCTCACCTGCGGAGAGAATGGGGTGTGTGTGTTTGGGGGGCGGAGTTTGAAGTGCTGCAGTAGTTTTCCACTCAGGAGGAACAGACAAACATCAAGGTTCTGGTTCAAGGCTTTTATTGCCATGCGTGCATAGCTACAGAGAGAGAGAGAGAGAGAGAGAGAGAGAGAGAGAGAGAGAGAGAGAGAGAGAGAGAGAGAGAGAGAGAGAGAGAGAGAGAGAGAGAGAGAGAGAGGTGGTGAAAGTTTTCACTGGGTTTTTTATTTTCTACTGAAAACAGCAATGAGGAGAGAGAATGAGGACGTTTGATCCGGACAGAGAATGATCTTAAAATCAGCTTTTAGTTCATGTTTTATTAAATGTTCTGCTGGTGACATAATCCCTTCTCACTCGTGTGTGTGTGTGTGTGTGTGTGTGTGTGTGTGTGTGTGTGTGTGTGTGTGTGTGTGAAGCAGATTGAATTGTCTCAACGTTAGAATACTTTTATCTAGCGCAAAAGATTACCAACATCATTATGATTCTGATTTATGAGATTCCTCGCTTCAGTAATTCTGAGATTTAAGTCTGACTTTTTTCCACTTAAACAGATTTAAGTATTTTTTGAAATCCTAAAAACAATGCAGCATTCCCAAGAAGAAGAGGATGGCTTGAGATGGAAATGATACATATGATTTGTTTGGTGGTTCTTAGTCCCTTCTTTCCTGTTAATCATGTCGTGATTAATCAGATGTATTTATTTAGTCCTTTTCTGCTGAACGAGGTCACTAAAGAAAAAACATCCAAACTGAATGAGCATCCCGTTTAAAGTGCAGTTTGGTGTCCACGTGCTTTTGGCCACAGAGTGCATGTTCTCAGTGGTTTGCCACTTGATGGACTCTGAGGATGTTTGTGCGAGAGCTTTCATGTTGAAGATCTGAGGACGTCACCACAGAATGTTTGCCAAGAGATGAAATCCACAAGTTCAGCTAGAAATATCCGTTTTATTTTCGCTGTCGTCCTGAAGTGAAAACACATGATTTGAATGTTCCGTTGTTCTGATCCTGTGTCTGCATCATTAATGAGGGGAAATATGACTTTGCATTATTGCTATAAAAACAACTCATTTTTAACGACTGTCTCTGACTTCCTGTTGATTCATTTTAATGTTTGCATTGTTTCTTTCTTCATTCCTGACATTTTCAAACCCTCTGGAGCAGAGAGAGGAGCTGTGGGTCATTGTTACTGATTCATGCATCAGTTGTTTGGCTTTTTAAACGTCAGAAACTGAAAGAAAACCTCCATCAGTGTTTCTTAAATCCCTATATCACGACATCAACTCAAATATATTCAGATATTCTAAAGTTAGTAAAGAAATATTCACTTTTAAGACTTATTTTTCTACTAAATAATGACTTCATTATCAATAAGCAACAACTTATCTGTTGCTTTTTGTTTTGAATGTTAGTTTTATCTGCAGTGTCTCCTCTATAGCTCTGGTGTACGGTGGCCCACAGGTTCAAAGACATATATGAAAAAACATCAAGAACTCATTAAAAAATGGCCGAAAGAAACTCTGTAATTTTCTTTTTTTTTAAAGAATATTTTTATTGCAGACAAAGGTTGTAGGAACCACATTGGTATAACAAAGCAGTCATATTTTACATTTTCAATAACAACAAAACAGCGGATTCAGAACATACTAGTACAATCAGGCTATTGGTGGTTTTTAAAACACATGGGCGAGATAATAAGAAATGCAATATTCATGCTAGAAACAAGAGGGCAACCCAAGAGAGCACATCAGGACAAAGACAACATGGTTACAGGGTTAACATTATTGATCATTCATCCCACACCTTCACCCAGACCTCTGAAGTGTCTCACCACCGGAGCCCAGGCCTCTGAAGTGTCTCACCACCGGAGCCCAGGCCTCTGAAGTGTCTCACCACCGGAGCCCAGACCTCTGAAGTGTCTCACCACCGGAGCCCAGGCCTCTGAAGTGTCTCACCACCGGAGCCCAGGCCTCTGAAGTGTCTCACCACCGGAGCCCAGGCCTTATCAAACACTCTCCCCCTTCCTGCAGTCTAGAATCTAAGTTTCTCCAGGTAGAGGATCTCACCCAACTCTCTCAGCCTCATCTCAAATGTAGGCACAGCGTCAGACTTCCATCACCTCAAAATACGTTTTTTAGCCTAAACAGTACCAAAACACCGGCCATGTGTCACTGCCATAGTTCAGATCAGTGTCACTCGTGGACCCCAGAATGGCCACAAGGGGATCAGGCTTCAATTGCTTGTCCAATGCTTTTGAATAAAAATCAAATACAGAAGTCCAGAATGAGTGGAGGTTGGGGCATGTCCAGAATTGGTGTGTAAGGGTGCCAGGTTGATTTTTACATGTGTTACATAATGCTGATACGCTGGAATACGTCTTGTTTACTTTAACTTTTGAGTAGTGCAACCTATGTACAACTTTAAATTGTATCAGATTGAATCTAACATTTACTGAGCACCGGTGAATATTCCTAAGACATGTTTCCCAACATTCCTCAGTGATCGGCATACCCAATTCTGTCTCTTTTCTGTGCTGACTACTTCCTGACTAAGAAGTGTCTGGTATAGGGTGGACACTGCACCTCTACATCCTGGTCTAACATTACTTGTCTCTTCAAGTGCCCGATGCTGTGGTATATCTGCAAATGTAGCTATACGTGACCTCATTAAGCTCCGGATCTGTAGATAAAACTCTGTCATTTGCCGAGATTAAATTCACAAATGAATGAATAAACTACCTTAGACAAATAGTGAGGTTTTGGTCAAGGAGCCAGTTCGATATTAATCACCAAATAAAAGACTCTCTGGGGACACAGCCTTCAGAATAAAAGACTCTCTGGGGACACAGCCTTCAGAATAAAAGACTCTCTGAGGACGCAGCCTTCAGAATAAAAGACTCTCTGAGGACACAGCCTTCAGAATAAAAGACTCTCTGAGGACACAGCCTTCAGAATAAAAGACTCTCTGAGGACACAGCTTTCAGAATAAAAGACTCTCTGAGGACACAGCCTTCAGAATAAAAGCATCTCTGAGGACACAGTCTTCAGAATAAAAGACTCTCTGATAAAAACACTTCTGATAGTAAAGACACAATCAGTGAGCCAGATTTAAAACACCAACCCTTAAACCCAGCACAGGAAGTGATGTCCTCCTACAGAGGACACAGAAACGCTGAGGAGACACCTGGCCATAACCATAACCCAAACCCAGCATAGAGAGGTTCAGTGAATGTGGTTCTGATGGTGTGGAGGTGGGTCAGTGTGTCAGAGGAGACTCTGTAGAAGGAGAGAGAGCCAGCAGGATGATCCAGATACACTGCTACTCTACCAGAGGAGGAGGAGGAGGAGGAGGAGGAGAAGATGGAGGAGAAGGAGGAGGAGGAGGAGGAGATGCTTGTTTCTCTCTTATTGTGCCTGACAGAGTAACCTCTATCAGAGCACTCCAGACTCCAGGACTGATCATTGTATCCAAACATACTGAATTCTTCCCTCCTGATTCTTCTGGAGGAGGAATAAGCCACTGATATAGAAACCCCTCCGCTCCACTCGACCTCCCAGTAACAGCGACCAGTCAGAGCTTCTCTACACATCAGCTGAGGCAAGTGGTCAAACCTGTCTGGATGATCTGGAGATGGCTGCTTCTCTATCACAGATATCACCTTCCTGATGTTGTCAGACAGTTTGAGGTTTGTGTGTGCTGTGTTTGACTTCAGGGTGAGTCCACAGGAATCTGATGAGAGACACAGACAGCAGTTTAACATCAGACCCACCTGAAGGCTTTACTCTCTGTTAGTGGTCCTTTCTATAATAGCGCTATATAAGTGTCATGTCTTATCATTATAACATTTAAAGGTGAAGCTAGTTCAGCAGGTTCTGACCAAGTTGCTGCCCTAAGCAAGACTTTAGCGCATGTTAAAGTCAAATGCTTCAATCTGGTGCACTTTGAGCACACGATTACTAGAGAGCTGATCTAAGGGGTCAAACTCTAAACTCATTTTAATAATCAAATAATATGTGAACATAATAACCAACAACCAATAAATACAACTTGTTTTAATTCTCTCTCTCTCTCTCTCTCGCTCTCTCTCTCTCTCTCTCTCTCTCGCTCTCTCTCGCTCGCTCTCTCGCTCTCTCTCTCACACACACACATTGGAGAAATAAATAAATACCGATATGTTATTTAAGACCACCTGGTGTGTTAATGTTATGACATGTTTTGAGTAAGCAGGACAGAATTACGTCTAAACTGAGGCCGTTTTGCTTTTCTATAGCTTGTAGATACGAGCATGGTTTTATATGCTATCACGTTAAAATCATGTTTTATGCCGTTTGCTAAGACTTGATAAGTCACTCGTAAAACACAGGTATGCAAACCTGTCCCCGGTGACGATCCGACCTCCATGCTGCTACTCTGGTTCAAACTGCATCCACCAAACAATATGATTTATCTCGACCTCCCCAAATTATTATATATATATATATGTATTATTATTATTATTATAAAGTTTAAAGGCGATGCATGCCAGTCGTGTTTTAATGAATAAATACCACCTCCATCATCTGTGTCTTTAGAGAGAAGCTGACTGATCCACACTTACACTTCCTCAGACCTGGTTTTAGCCTCTGCTCTCCACCATGGTCCAGCCTGGAGGAAGAAACACAGTCAGGATGATGTTCTATCCAACATGAGTCCTAGCTGCTGGTACCTCGTGGAGCGGAGTTTACTTTCTTAGAGGAAGCTTTTTTGTTGGCATTTAGTGTCAAACATTGTCACAGCATATTGTACATTGCATCTTCACAGGAAGGACATACATCTGTTCATAGTTCTGTTCAGCAATATACACATGATGACACAAAAAACACAGAGGAGAAAGACATTGAAAAGACAAATACAAATAAAAATAACAGTGAGCAATTAGAGAGTAGACATTTCTTTACAGCAGAGTTCTGGATCTGTGAAAACTAAGTCAGGCCTTTAGGGCTTTACAAAGTGAGTCCACTTCTCACAGGTTGGAGTAAATTGACCAATGTATGATTGACAGATGCTGTTATCTTTCCCATATTGTAAATATCCATTGAGATGTCCATCCATCCATTTAGAGTCGGGCTATGCTTCGATAACCACTTCCTGGTTAATGCCTTTTCAGCGGCAACCAGCAGAATGTTCAATGAGTATTTGTCCTTTCTCAAATTCACAAAGTATAACATATTGATCTCGAGAGGTATCATGTCTTTGAAAATGTCTTGTAAGGCGTTGTGTATCTCCTTCCAGTAGTCTTTGATACCTGGAGAGTCCCAGAATACATGGAAGTGGTTTGCATTCTGGTCACCACAGTTCCTCCAACATATAGGGGGGTCCTCTCATAGTGGGACTCCGGAAAGGGGGAATAAAATATCCTATCAGGTTCTTCCAGGTATATTCCCTCCAGTTCTGCCAGCTGGTACATTTCCATTGATATCTCCACATTGTTACCCATTCTTCTCCAGATATATGTATCCCTCCTTCCTGCTCCCACTTCTTTATTATGTAAGTAGTTGAGTGTTTTTTAATGTTTGGCAATCCTTAGTATACACATGATATGGTTCTACCGTTAACATCTGCGTTATACGCTTTCCTCAACATTTCTATCAAACCTACACTTTTTCCACTTTCAAATGAACATAATGCCGTACCTGAAAATATCGATAAAAGTCCTGTTTTTCCAAAGTGTATTTCTCTTTAAGGGTATCCAAACTGAGCAATGCTCCCCCTTTCATCAGCTTGCACAGAGTGTTAGACCTTTTAGAGCCCAGTCCCTAAATCTAGTGTCCAATCTGTTAGGCATGAAATCTGCTGTTAGGAAATAGTAATCTCTGACAGGGTAAACCCCATCCCCCTTCTTCTTTGGCCAGGTGTAAAGTTTTGAGACGAACCCTCGGTCTTTTACCTTGCCATATATCTTGATATCATTTTTTCCCATTCATTAACCTGTTAAACCCCGAGCCTGTTTTTCAGGTCTCAGGCTCGAAAATGACATTCCCAGAACAAATGACCATATCTTCTAAAAGGGTTAAATTAATAATCTTTTTTCTCAAAGTAATGATAAACCTGTGAGTTGGATGTAGAAAAGTCAGAATCAATATAGATGTTTTTATTTTAAAGAAAATTCAGATTGAACATGGTAAAAAACTGTAAATTATAGTGTCCGTCCAAAGATTATTTTTTACTTTTTGTGAAAACAACACTTGGATGATGGTAAGGTAGACTAAAAGCTTTAGGAATCCAAAGTACAACATATAAGAAGTACCCTGTATCAAGATTGATGCAAAACAAGTGATATTTGACCTTTTTTGAGAGAGTTAGCAAAAAAACTCCACCTCTGAGGTGATTTGGGTGGAAATGGGGGTTTTACCGTTTCTCTGGAACCCATTGGTTGATTTTGGTGATTGACATCTCTTTCTGACCGTTAGAGCCAATAGAATTGAAGGGGAATCTCCCCACTTACACACAGTCTAAAACAAAAAAGTATGGGCTTCACGTACACAGTTTTGCACCAGAGTGAAGCTGTCTCTAGCTCTGACTTCTAGAAATGGAAACGCAGGTTTATTGCTTATGGATTATCAGAAATCATTCAAATGGACACATTGGATTAAACTATGGATTAACTTCAGCAGCGTTTTTATCGTTTTAATGCCATTGAAGACCACTTTTGACCAGACTACCACACAGGTGAGCCATGTTAGCGTTTTTAGCTACCTAGTGCCACATGTTTTGATGTCTGTTCTTGTTATTATCTCAGTGCGTTCGTATAATTGAGTGATAATGAGGCTACCCTTCGATTCTGTGTCTCCTCACGATGTGAAACAATGTCATAGATGTGCAGAAAAGATAAATAATAAGGTTTTATGAGTGAGTTTCGGTGCAGTCATCTGTTAGCATTTTTCGCTCGTTGCTAATTCAGAGGCTCAGCGTTAGCATTGTGGGTTTTTTTTGAAAACAAAATGAAAATGATCAGTTAGATGAGTTTCTTCCCGTTACATGGATATAAAACATTCATAGTTTATTGAATGAACATGCCCTCAGACACTGTTTCCCGCAACATCTCTCGGGCTTAACAGGTTAAATTGACTTTGGTTGATCTCTATAGGGTTTGGAATAGATATAATAATCTAGGTAGTATATATTTTTAATAGATTCAATTCTTGAAAAAATATTAAAGAAAGGAATTAGGTTCCATCTTGCTATATCTTCCTTCATTATGTTCTCCACAGGTAGGAAATTGCATTCGAATACTTTTGAAAGATCTTTAGGGATGTTAATGCCCAAATACTTGATGGATGTTGTGTGCAATATCAATTGGTATTTATTCCTAATTTCTTCAGGTGGA
This sequence comes from Pogonophryne albipinna, assembly GCA_028583405.1. NCBI lineage: Eukaryota > Metazoa > Chordata > Actinopteri > Perciformes > Artedidraconidae > Pogonophryne > Pogonophryne albipinna. The sequence goes on along the minus strand of JAPTMU010000028.1, from coordinate 423,556 downwards.
TGGGACTTGTCTCCTTAAGGCAGTTTCTCCCTGATATTCCTCCCTGGCTCCTCTCCTCCCACCGTCTCCCAGGCGGACAGCTGCTCAGCCTCTCTCTCGGTGTGATCATGGTGACGCTGTCCTCTGTCCTTCATGTCTCTGGATGCTTCCACAGCAGTCTGGTACCGCCTCGTCCCGTCCTCCTAAAATACTCGTAGTTTAGCAGCGAACGGGGTCTGGAAGCGAATATTTCTCTGCCTTAGCACTCGCTTTGCCTCGGAGTAGTCTTTACGTTTTTGCAAAATAGCTGGTGGGTAATCTTGGTCGAAAAATATCTGTCTCCCGTTCAAAAACACCTTTTTCCCCATGCCTTGCGTATAATATCGTCTTCAGTTGAGTATCGGAGAAACTTGATAGTTATTGACGCGGCTTGTCCTCCCTGTCTCGGGAGGCCCTCGGTACGAGCGCCCGGTGCGCTCTTTCAATGCCGAGCTCCGTGGCGGGGGGATCTCAAGTGCCTCTTGTAGTAAACTCTTCACAAAGTCAACCATAGAGGACCCCTCTGCTCCCTCTGGGACATTATAAATCCTGATATTCTCCCGTCGGGATCTTCCTTCTTCGTCAGTCAGTTTATTTTCTTGCTGATTCATTACCTTTATCATCCTGCTCAGCAACTTCCACGTTTTCAATTCTCATTTCTGCCTCCTCTATTTTAACGTTGACGTTGGTAACCTCAGATTTAATTTAGTTTATTTGTTGTGTCTTTGTGAAAGTCCCATATCTCCTCCAGAACTTTAGCTAAGCTAGCCACGTGTGGCTCTGCGCTAGCTTCCTCATCATGAACCTGTGCAGACGAGTTGTTCGTTGTATTTTCTTCGTTGGTAGACTCTGAGCCAATGTTTTTCTTTTGTCCATCCTTTCTTCCCATCTTCGCCCCGTTAACTATTTGTAATTTTACAGAGACATTTCTTATTTAGCAATTAAACGAGGCGGAATGAATCTCTTACCGGGGGAGAAGCTAGACTAGGCTGCCATTCGGTATGGTGACGTCACCAGAACCATGACCATCATTTTCAAGTCAATGAAATCCTCTCAATTGATATCGGGAGTCAAGTAGTTAGTTTGTTTATCATGTAGCCGTGTAATAAGCGGGATAATGTGCAGTGAGGCATCCCGTACACATTCAACTGCTAACTGCTAACGGCTAACTGCTAACAGCCAACTGCTAACAGCTACCTGCTTACAGTCAACGGCTAACGGCTTAGTTTATTAGCTCTCCTCCTGCTGATATAAACATGAATGTGATGTTCATGATGGCATTATGAGAAGAAAAAAGGATGCGTACCTGGACGTGTCGATCATAAATTACGTAATAAAGGGTCACAAAAAGTTAATCTGGGTTTCCCATCAGCGACTAGGTAATATGCTGATCATCGGCCAAAGCATGCCAGTAAATAATCAAGTTCCAATTATAACACTTAATGTGAGTTTAGCTCTGTTAGCCGTTAGCCGAACACAAAGTCAGAACTATCCAAACTGAACCACTGTTGATCACTTGCGTCCGTTAAAGAGTAGAGTGGACTCAGCCGTCAATGAGGGTGTAAAAACTCAATGAAATATAATTGTAATAACTGTGTCATAAATGAGAGGAAGGACAGGACATTTGAGATATGAGAGACACCTTCAGTCTGTCTGTCCATACCTGAGTGTCTCCAGTCTCCAGAGTGGATCCTCCAGTCCAGCAGACAGCAGCTTCTCTCCTGAGTCTCCTGGATGATTGTAGCTCAGGTCCAGCTCTCTCAGATGGGAGGGGTTGGAGCTCAGAGCTGAAGCCAGAGAAACACAGCCTTCCTCTGAGACCATACAGCCTGAGAGACTGGAACCAGGGAATACAGTAAACTCAGTGTTTTAAAAAGCAGCGGGAAAATCATACAGAGGTCGACCATCTTCATCAACATGAACCTGACGCTGGATGAGCAGGTTTTAAGTAATACTATTTAAAAAAAAAAACCTGTGCTCTGACCTGAGAGTCTCCAGTTCACAGTGTGTACTCTCCAGTCCAGCAGACAGCAGCTTCACTCCTGAATCCTGCAGGTCGTTGTTACTCAGGTCCAGCTCTCTCAGACTAGAGGACTGGGAGCTGCGGACTGAGGACAGAGCTTCACAGCTTCTCTCTGACAGCTTACAGCCACTCAGCCTGGGGATGAATTAGCATTGAACACAATGTATTGTATTTATCATTTTTTAAACTGATCAATGTTGTTTGTATCTCCACTTACAGAGCTTTCCTGGAGGCTTTGATCACTGGCAGCAGCCTCAGAAGAGCCTCCTCTGAAGCAGAGTATTTCTTCAGGTCAAAGACGTCCAGATATTCTCCTGATGACAGTAAGATGAAGACCAGAGCTGACCACTGAGCAGGAGATAGATTATCTTTGGAGAGACTTCCTGAACTCAGGGACTGTTGGATCTGCTCCACTAGAGAATGATCATTCAGTTCATTCAGACAGTGGAACAGGTTGATGCTTCTCTCCGGAGACGGGTTCTCATTTATCTTCTTCTTGATGTACTCAACTGTTTCCTGTTTGATCTCTGAGCTACTTCCTGTTTCTGTCAGCAGGCCATGTAAGAGTTGCTTATTGGTCTGCAGTGAAAGACCCAGGAGGAAGCGAAGGAACAAGTCCAGGTGTCCGTTTGGACTCTGTAAGGCCTGGTGCACAGCACTCCGGTAGAGATGTTTAAGTTGAGGCTTGTCTCTGAACACTTTAGGCAGCCAGGAGGTTGTTGGTTCTTCTGCCAGCAGGTTGACTCCAGAGTTGATGAAGGTCAGATGGACATGAAGAGCAGCCAGAAACTCCTGAACGCTCAGATGGACGAAGCAGAACACCGTGTCCTTGTACAGTTCACTCTCCTCTCTAAAGACCTGTGTGAACACTCCTGAGTACACTGAGGCTTCTGTGATATCGATGCCACACTCTGTCAGGTCGGACTCATAAAAGATCAGGTTGCCTTTCTGCAGCTGCTCAAAGGCCAGTTTTCCCAGAGCCTCCGTCATCTTCCTGCTCTCTGGACTCCAGTGGGAATCAGTCTCCCTTTTTCCAAGATACTTGACGTTCTTCACTTTGGACTGAAACACCAGGAAGTGGATGTACATCTCAGTCAGGGTCTTGGGCAGCTCTCCTCCCTCTCTGGTTTTCAACACTTTCTCCAGAACTGAAGCAGAGATCCAGCAGAAGACTGGGATGTGGCACATGATGTGGAGGCTTCGTGAGGTCTTGATGTGGGAGATGATGGTGCTGGCCTGCTCCTGATCTCTGAATCTCTTCCTGAAGTACTCCTCCTTCTGTGGGTCAGTGAACCCTCGGACCTCTGTCACCATGTCCACACACTCAGGAGGGATCTGATTGGCTGCTGCAGGTCGTGTGGTTATCCAGAGGCGAGCAGAGGGAAGCAGCTTCCCCCTGATGAGGTTTGTCAGCAGCACTTCCACTGAGGTGGACTCTGTGACATCCGTCAGGATCTCAGTGTTGAGGAAGTCCAGTGGAAGTCGACACTCATCCAGACCGTCAAAGATGAACACGACCGGGAACTGATCAAACCTGCAGATTCCTGCGTCTCTGGTTTCAGAGAAGAAGTGATGAACAAGTTCCACCAAGCTGTAATTTTTCTTCAGCCTATTCAGCTCTCTGAAGGTGAATGGAAATATGAACTGGATGTCCTGGTTGGCTTTGCCTTCAGCCCAGTCCAGAGTGAACTTCTGTGTTAAGACTGTTTTCCCGATGCCAGCCACTCCCTTTGTCATCACTCTGATTGGGGCATCTCTTCCAGGTGAGGCTTTAAAGAGGTCTTCTTGTCTGATGGTTGTTTCTGGTCTGTCTGGTTTCCTGGATGCTGTTTCAATCTGTCTGACCTCATGTTCTTCAGCTGTAGTTTCTCCCATGGTGATGTAGATCTCTGTGTAGATTTCCTTTAGAGGTCTTGAATTACCCTTTTCCATGATTTTCTCAATTTTTTTCTTCAGGTCGAATTTGAGGTTCCCTTGGCACTGAGTGAGAAGCTCTGAATGAAGACAAAAATAATCCCTCAATTGAGACAATGATACTTTTCACATAAAAATAACCATCACAAGTTTGGTTCCTAATTTTACACATTTTTGACAAGACAGTAGATTATTTTCTGTTTTTTAACTAATGACCTACCTGTCGGTTCTGATGGAATTTCTGATAATTTCTCCACCAGAAGATTCTGATTAATCTCCTTCAAAACGTTTCTGGTCACTTTAATAGTGTTAATGCAGTAGTTCAGAAACATATGGTCCACAGTTTGCATCCGACATGCATCCTCTAGTCGACTCTTTGGGATTCCTTCAAATCCTAGGACCTCCTGCTGCAGATGCCACTTGAATTCTTCAAAGTCCTCTTTCCCCAATTGTTCTAAAGTTCTGAAGAGGATCTTTTTCAGTGTCGCCATATTTTCTCCCTGCAGAGATCCAAACGATACCAACAGAAAATATTATATAATCTTACATCTGAAATAACATGGGTTTATGCAAAACAATACTTTCTTTGTTTTTCAATGGTCCAGGTCCAGGTCCAGGTCCAGGTCCAGGTTCAGCAGAACGTGGTGTGTCCTCTGGACTGGAACACAACACATAGAGCTTTGAGTGAATAATGAGTGCTGAGCTGTGACATGGAGAAGAGTCATGGACAGTTGGAGATCTCACCTCTGAGCTTTGGTCTGGCTGTCATGTTCCCCACACAGAGAGGGGGGGGCTCCCTCCTCTCTGTCCTCACACTGATCCATAGCAGAGCCTACACCTTTACACAAACACAACAACATGCTCATCATAACAAGAACATCACAGGACACATTAATGCCCCTCCTCTCAGATGTCCCACAGCCCCAGGCCCACTCAGAAACTCAGTTTGTTGACCCCTAAATAGGTTTTTGTGATTGTCAAGACTTCTTACAGCACACCCAGAAGTGACCAAATGTCTCAGTTTTAAACATGCGGTTAACTTGTTCATTGAAAGAAAACTAAACACATACGCATCAAAACCACTTGGTTATGTTTAGAAAAAAAGATAACTGATTCGCCTAAAATATGTAAGTTTGTTACTCGATGCATTCAAACTTTAATCAAAGCTTCACGCAGCGTTGAACGGTTGCAGTGGCGTTTCTATATGTACAAAAGTGGTGGGGCACAAAAAACTTAGATGTCTGTATATAAGCTTCTGCAGTGAGGTTCATGGCTGGTGGCTCTGACTCTTCAGGTTTACAAATATTATATTTTGACCTAAATCAAAATATAATATTATTTTCAAAAGCCTCTTTAGTCTGATGCTTCAATTCATTTTAAACAGACAGTTCAACAGAAGGATACCCAAAAAATGTAATTTTATCATTTAAATATTGAATTGTTCTTTCTTAGTAAGATCCCATTTTAAATAAAATTGCGGTCTTACCTTGACTTGAAGATGAAGTCCATTTGCCTGTCCTTCTGGAAAAAAATCTCTATTACTTTTTTGTAAAAGGCCTCCTTATGTTCTTGTAGTTTCAAAAGTCTATCATAAATCTAAATGATGGATTTATGATTCGAAAATGATAAAAGTAGGGGAGACATGTGGATATTATCCGGCTGAACAAAACGTGCATTTAACTAACAGGTACGTTTCCCACAGATCTTATTTTGAGCTATTTTCTAAAATCCCATGGAGAAATCTCATTGCTTTTTTGTCAAGGGAAGCCATGCGCAGCTTACTTCCTGGTTTTAGGACGCGTCTCTCGTCTCCTCTTCACACACCACACTTTTCGCGGCACACGTACTTACAGCCAATCAGCTCTGAATGATGTGAGATGACGTATGGTGGGGATGGCAGCTCTATGCCCCTATGGTCATTATTTTTTGCCACACACATTAAATAGGACAATACTCTGAGCATGCGCAGTGTAGTTTTTACAGTCACCGTTCACTTAGACAGTGAGAGGGAGGGGCAGGATCGGGTTTTGTCCCACATGGCTCTAAACAGCTCAATAGGCACACACTGTAGACACTAATTAGAAGAACGCAGACTAAAACAGCAATGAGACGAATCAGATGATTAAACATGATCTTAAAATATATTTTAATTTATTTTTTGCATTTTGTTGTAATCATTATTTTTAATACTTTCTGCTGACACTAGGTGGGGCTGTGCCCTAATGACCAGTCGCCACTGAACGGTTGAAATGTGTCCTGTGTTAAGATGTTGAATTAAGACCAGAATTGAATAAATGAATACATTATTTCTGATAAAAGTATGTGAAATGATATCTCTAGCAATATTGTAAGCTCTACTTGTATCTTATCAGTTAATTAGTTACAACAATTCATTTAACTCTTCTCTGGTTCTGGCAGAAACAGGTCTTTCTGAAATGTGTTGGGACACTTGGATTTATCCCTTTTAGTATGATAATTAGCCTGTTATCATGAGCCAGACTGCATTGTGTGACTTGTTGAACTGGTTTACCTGCATGTATGGGTAGGTATTCCTTTTATTGTGATAATAGGCTAAGCCAGAAATGGCTGGAGTCCGTATGTAACAACTTGACAGTGTCAGAGATGGAAAAGAAAGACAAACTCTGGAAACCCAGACCCTGGCTTGAAACATTCAGAGAGAAATGCCTGCAGGTGGTACCAGAAGAACACAACTCTGTGGATGAGAGGATGATTCCTTTCAAGGGGAAATTCAGCAGCATCAAGCAATACATGTGAGGCAAGCCACACCCATGGGGGTTCAAAGTGTAGGTGAGAACTGGAATCTCTGGAATGATCTGTGACTTTGATGTATAACAAGGCAGTGTCAAGTCTGAACTTGGATTGTCGGGTGATGTTGTGATGAAGCTTGCCTCCACGCTTCCAGTAGGTCAGAACTATAAGACATACGTAGACAACCACCTGTGTCCCATTGGTAGTGAAGCTCCTTGATCACGCAATTCATTATGTGGGAACAGCCAGGCAGGTGCGCTGACCCAACTGCAACCTTGAAGAAGAGAAGAGCTTAAAGAAAAAAGGGAGAGGAAGCTTTGACATCCGAGTGGAGACCAACCACAACATCTGTGCTGTCAAATGGTATGACAGCAGAGCGCTCACACGTGTCTCATCCTTTGCTGGACCACACCCTGTGCAGAACATTCAACGCTGGGACAAAGCCAACAAAACCTACGTAGAAGTTGAATGATTGTTTATGTTGTCTGTCCTATTGCCGTGATTTTTAGTGTTATGTATGTGTTTGTATTTTGTGCACACTGGGACAGAGTTGCACTCTGAATCTCGTTATGACAATAAAAAGGCTTTAACTTAACTTAAAGGTGGGGTAGGTCATTTTGGAGAAACCAGCTCGAGTGCGCTAGAATTTGAAAATACACAGCCGGAACAAATCTGCCACTTCCTTACAGAGCCCCTCCTCCAACACACACGAACGCGCACATGACCAATGAGGGCACGAGATAAGTTTGTGCACAGATGGAAGGCTGACAGGCAGGTAGGCCATCCAGTTACTTTAGCCGGCTCAGATGATTGGTCGTGCTTTTTACAGTATTACGGTTTCCACAGATGACATTTTTATGGATTTTTTGTCAAAGCACTTAAAGGTGGGGTAGGTAAGTTTGAGAAACCGGCTCGAGATACACTTTTTGTTATATTCCATGGAATGCTCTCAACATCCCGATAGCAATGAATATCTGAAGTGCTTTGACAAAAAATCCATTAAAAAAATGTCATCTGTGGAAGCCGTAATACTGTAAAAAGTACAACAATATTCATTGCTATCGGGATGTTAAGAGCATTCCATGGAATATAACAAAAAGTGTATCTCGAGCCGGTTTCTCAAACCTACCTACCCCACCTTTAACTTTTAACTTTAACTTAAATGCATTCACTACAGGACCTCCGAACTTTTAACATTCCTGACGTCTGTGCAATTTTGTACAACTCTCGGAGCATGATGTGAAGTGCCTCAAAAACTGGCTTTACCTGCAGCAAAACAATAATGCAAGAACGGCAGACAGAGCCAACTGTGCTCGGACCCAGCCAGCACTGAAAGAATCAAACATCATCCACAAACATTGGATGTATACGAACATATTTGTTGAGGCTGATTTTGTATAAACCCTTCAAATGTAATATATTCTCTGAATTACTTTTCCTGCTAATGTTCTGTACAGCCCACCAACATGAATATATTATTATCAACATAATACCAAGTATTGTTATTCTTAGTTATCATTATAGTAGTTCCATCGATGCTCAAATGTATAATCCCAGACTTTAAAAATACATCTGAAACATGTAAGTGCATTAACACCCACATGTTTCTAATGTTGGTTATTACAGCCTGAAAAAACATCGATGTCTCTTCATCTTTACATTTATCTTTATGTTAATAAGTGACGACTGAAGCTAAGCAGAGACACAGGATAGTTTACATGTTGTCTTCCTGCCCCCGATGTCAGCCCGGTTCAGCCTGCATTCTTCACTGATGACGTGAACTCAGATTACAATCTGAGAAACAGCAGGACATGGAAATCTTTCTAAAATCATTCTGCTAAAGCTTAAGCTAAAAAGATGGCACCGGTGATGAGGGCTGCCGTGTCTTTTGCTCCTCTCCTTACTTTTCGTTGTGTGCTTTAACTTTGTCCGCAACATGCGAGCCGACCACACCAACACTACTGAACATTATAGTAGAGAGGAACTTCTACACATCAAAAACTGATTCTCACCTGCTGAGCTCTCTTCAGGTCCACAGAAACACGGCTGATCTCGTCCTCCTCAGTCCTGGTTCTGCCTGTCGTTATCTTTGCTTTTCACTGAACACTGACGGTTATTCCCGCCCTCACCTGCGGAGAAAATGGGGTGTGTGTGTTTGGGGGGCGGAGTTTGAAGTGCTGCAGTAGTTTTCCACTCAGGAGGAACAGACAAACATCAAGGTTCTGGTTCAAGGCTTTTATTGCCATGCGTGCATAGCTACAGAGAGAGAGAGAGAGAGAGAGAGAGAGAGAGAGAGAGAGAGAGAGAGAGAGAGAGAGAGAGAGAGAGAGAGAGAGAGAGAGAGAGAGAGAGAGAGAGAGAGAGAGAGGGGTGGTGAAAAGTTTTCACTGGGTTTTTTATTTTCTACTGAAACAGCAATGAGGAGAGAGAATGAGGACGTTTGATCCGGACAGAGAATGATCTTAAAATCAGCTTTTAGTTCATGTTTTATTAAATGTTCTGCTGATGACATAATCCTTCTCACTGTGTGTGTGTGTGTGTGTGTGTGTGTGTGTGTGTGTGTGTGTGTGTGTGTGTGTGTGTGTGTGTGTGTGTGTGTGTGTGTGCGTGTACGAACGATACGGAGAGAAAAGCAGATTGAATTGTCTCAACGTTAGAATACTTTTATCTAGCGTGAAAGATTACCAACATCATTTATGATTCTGATTTTTTTATGAGATTCCTCGCTTCAGTAATTCTGAGATTTAAGTCTGACTTTTTTCCACTTAAACAGATTTAAGTATTTTTTGAAATCCTAAAAACAATGCAGCATTCCCAAGAAGAAGAGGATGGCTTGAGATGGAAATGATACATATGATTTGTTTGGTGGTTCTGAGTCCCTTCTTTCCTGTTAATCATGTCGTGATTAATCAGATGTATTTATTTAGTCCTTTTCTGCTGAACGAGGTCACTAAAGAAAAAACATCCAAACTGAATGAGCATCCCGTTTAAAGTGCAGTTTGGTGTCCACGTGCTTTTGGCCACAGAGTGCATGTTCTCAGTGGTTTGCCACTTGATGGACTCTGAGGATGTTTGTGTGAGAGCTTTCATGTTGAAGATCTGAGGACGTCAGCACAGAATGTTTGCCAAGAGATGAAATCCACAAGTTCAGCTAGAAATATCTGTTTTATTTTCCGCTGTCGTCCTGAAGTGAAAACACATGATTTGAATGTTCAGTTGTTCTGATCCTGTGTCTGCATCATTAATGAGGGGAAATGTGACTTTGCATTATTGCTATAAAAACAACTCATTTTTAACGACTGTCTCTGACTTCCTGTTGATTCATTTTAATGTTTGCATTGTTTCTTTCTTCATTCCTGACATTTCAGGGCTTTGTGGACTTAATCCATGACAAACTGGAGTTGAGACCAGGAGGCGGAGTCGCAGTCTTACACGCTTCTCTGCGCTCTCTCCTAGGCAGTCATCCATAGGAATCCCGAACCCAATAAAATACCCAATATTAGCGGTGTGTGTGTCTGCCCAAGGACAATTTAAGGTAAATCCTAATAGAGGTGTCATACATAATAACCTAATAAAAGTAAATGTAACAACTACTACAGTGCAACAAAACAGGAATATTAAATGTGGTCTCTTAAACATAAGAGCTCTAGCATCTAAAGCAATATTGGTAAATGATTTAATATCAGATTATAATATTGATATATGCTGTCTCACTGAAACTTGGTTGAGACATGAAGAATATGTCAGCATAAATGAGGCCACTCCACCCAGCCATATCAATACTCATATTGCCCGAGGCGTGGGCCGAGGAGGTGGAGTTGCAGCAATCTTTGACTCAAGTTTACTTATCAATACTAAACCAAAATTAAATTATACCTCCTTTGAAAGTCTCGTTTTTAGTCTTACGCATCCGACCTGGAAAACTTTGCAGCCAATCTTATTTGTTACAGTGTACCGTGCACCAGGTCCTTATTCAGAATTCTTATCAGAACTCTCTGAGTTTTTATCAACTTTGGTTCTTAAAACAGATAAAGTAATTATCGTAGGTGACTTTAATATTCATGTTGACGATGATAAAAATAGCCTTACTGTTGCATTTAACTCTATATTAGATTCTGTTGGTTTCTGTCAGAGTGTAAATAAACCAACCCACTGCTATAATCACACTCTCGACCTTGTTCTGACTTATGGTATTGAAATTGAGCAACTATTAGTCGAACCGCATAATCCTGCTTTATCCAACCATTTCTTAGTAACTTTTGAAGTACTGTTACTAGACTACAAAGCATTAGTAAAAAGCTCCTGCAGCAGAAACCTATCTGTTAGTGCTATAGCCACATTTAAGGAACAGATTCCACCAATACTTAACTCGATAGCATGTCTGCATGTAGGGGAGGAAACTTATACAAAATGTACACCACCCCAAATTGATCATGTTGTTGATAGTGCTACAGATGCGCTGCGAATAAAATTAGACTCTGTTGCTCCTTTGAAAAAGAAGAAAATAAAACAACATAGATTAGCTCCATGGCATAATGCCGAAACCCGCAAAATAAAGCAAAAGTCGAGACAACTTGAAAGGATATGGCGTTCCACTAAACTTGAAGAATCTCGTTTAATTTGGCATATTACTCTCAATGAATATAAGAAAGCACTGCGTAAAGCGAGAGCAGCCTACTACTCTTCATTAATAGATGAGAATAAGAATAATGCAAGATTTCTTTTCAGCACTGTAGCCAGGCTGACAGAGAGCCACAGCTCGATTGAGCCTTCTATTCCCATAGCACTCAGTAGTAATGATTTTATGTGCTTTTTTAACCATAAAATTGTTACACTTAGAAACAAAATGAATGACCTCTTGCCTTTGACCAGTATAGTGTTATCAACAGCTCCCGGAAACCTAAGTTCTAATATTACACTAGATAGTAAACTAGAATGCTTTTCAGCCATTAACCTTGAACAATTAAATTCAATGATTCTCTCTTCTAAACCATCAACGTGTATGTTAGACCCAATTCCAACTAAGCTGTTGAAGGAAGTTTTTCCATTAATTAGCACTTCTTTATTAAATATTATGAATATGTCTTTATTATCAGGCTATGTTCCACAATCATTCAAAGTAGCAGTGATAAAACCGCTTCTTAAAAAGCACAACCTCGATCCAGAGGTTTTAGCCAACTATAGACCTATTTCTAATCTTCCGTTCCTCTCAAAAATTCTTGAGAAAGCAGTCGCAAAACAGTTGTGTGATTACTTAAAAAACAATGATTTATTTGAAGATTTTCAGTCTGGCTTTAGAACACATCATAGCACAGAGACAGCTCTGGTTAAAGTCACAAATGACATTCTAATAGCCTCCGACAAGGGACTTGTCTCTATTCTTGTTTTGCTCGATCTCCGTGCTGCATTTGATACTATCGATCATGATATCTTATTGCAAAGACTAGAGCACTTAGTTGGCATACAGGGAACTGCTTTAGGCTGGTTTAGGTCCTATCTATCTGAACGCTCTCAGTTTGTACGTGTCAATGATGAATCTTCCACGCAAACCAAAGTTAGCCATGGAGTGCCACAGGGCTCAGTGCTCGGACCTATTTTGTTCACATTATATATGCTTCCGTTAGGCAATATTATAAGGAATCATTCTGTACATTTTTTTTGTTATGCAGATGATACTCAACTATATTTATCAATCAAGCCTGATAAAATTAATCATCTAAATAAAATTCAAGACAGTCTCAAGGACTTAAAAACGTGGATGACCTTAAACTTTTTGATGTTAAACACGACCAAAACTGAAGTTATTGTACTTGGCCCGAAGAATCTACGAAACAAATTATCTAAAGATATACTAACTATGGATGGCATTAATTTGGCCTCCAGTGAGACTGTAAGGAATCTTGGTGTTATATTTGATCAGGATTTATCCTTTAACGCCCACATAAAATCAATTTCAAGGACCGCCTACTTCCATCTACGTAACATTGCAAAAATCAGGCATATCTTGCCTCAAAACGATGCAGAGAAACTAGTCCATGCATTTGTTACTTCAAGGCTGGATTATTGTAACTCTTTATTATCAGGGTGTACCAAGAAGTCAGTCAAGTCGCTTCAGCTGATTCAAAATGCTGCAGCTCGTGTACTAACCAGAGTTAGGAAAAGGGACCACATTACTCCTGTTCTGGCTGCCTTACACTGGCTCCCTATAGAACACAGGATAGAATTTAAAATTCTTCTTCTCGCCTACAAAGCCCTTAATGGGCAGGCGCCATCTTACCTTAAAGAACTCATTATACCCTACTGTCCTACTAGGGCATTGCGTTCCAAGAATGCAGGGTTGTTGGTTGTTCCTAGAGTCTCTAAAAGTACAATGGGAGCCAGAGCCTTTTCTTATCAAGCTCCACATTTGTGGAATCAGCTTCCAGTTTGTGTTCGGGCGGCAGACACCCTATCCGTTTTTAAGAGTGCGCTTAAGACCTTCCTTTTTGATAAAGCTTATAGTTAGGGCTGATTAGATTCAGCCCCTAGTTTTGCTGATATAGGCTTAGTTTGTCGGGGGACATCTTACTTCTTCCTTCTCTCTGTCTATACCTGTGTACTCTCATGTTCCGATTAACCCAGCTTGCCCAAATCTCTTTCTTTTTGGTGTCTATATACGCAGGGATCCGGAGTCATGGATGATCCTGCGGTCCTGTGTCCTGCATCGCGAGCCCTGGATCTTGAGTCGTGGCTGTGGTCCTGGATCATAGGTCCTGGATGGATATCCTCGTGGATTCATCTTCCTATTATACACACATGCATTTCCAAACATTTGGACTACCTATGTTGCAAATGTATTATCTTTTCAATTTACACACGGCATCTATTGCACGTCTGTCCGTCCTGGGAGAGGGATCCCTCCTCTGTTGCTCTCCCTGAGGTTTCTCCCATTTTTCCCTTTAAAACTGTGGGTTTTCTTCGGAAGTTTTTCCTTGTACGATGTGAGGGTCTAAGGACAGAGGGTGTCGTATTGTCATATTGATATTTTGTACAAACTGTGAAGTCCACTGAGACAAATGTAACATTTGTGATATTGGGCTATATAAATAAACATTGATTGATTGATTGATAAACCCTCTGGAGCAGAGAGAGGAGCTGTGGGTCATTGTTACTGATTCATGCATCAGTTGTTTGGCTTTTTAAACGTCAGAAACTGAAAGAAAACCTCCATCAGTGTTTCTTAAATCCCTATATCACGACATCAACTCAAATATATTCAGATATTCTAAAGTTAGTAAAGAAATATTCCCTTTTAAGACTTATTTTTCTACTAAATAATGACTCTTCATTATCAATAAGCAACAACTTATCTGTTGCTTTTTGTTTTAAATGTTAGTTTTATCTGCAGTGTCTCCTCTATAGCTCTGGTGTACCACCGTTCTGGCTCCCATTGTACTTTTAGAGACTCTAGGAACAACCAACAACCCTGCATTCTTGGAACGCAATGCAGGTTCAAAGACATATATGAAAAAACCTCAAGAACTCATTTACAAAATGGCCGAAAGAAACTCTGTAATTTTCTTTTTTTTAAAGAATATTTTTATTGCAGACAATAGTTGTAGGAACCACATTGGTATAACAAAGCAATCATATTTTACATTTTCAATAACAACAAAACAGCGGATTCAGAACATACTAGTACAATCAGGCTATTGGTGGTTTTTAAAACACATGGGCGAGATAATAAGAAATGTAATATTCATGCTAGAAACAAGAGGGCAACCCAAGAGAGCACATCAGGACAAAGACAACATGGTTACAGGGTTAACATTATTGATCATTCATCCCACACCTTCACCCAGACCTCTGAAGTGTCTCACCACCGGAGCCCAGGCCTCTGAAGTGTCTCACCACCGGAGCCCAGGCCTTATCAAACACTCTCCCCCTTCCTGCAGTCTAGAATCTAAGTTTCTCCAGGTAGAGGATCTCACCCAACTCTCTCAGCCTCATCTCAAATGTAGGCACAGCGTCAGACTTCCATCACCTCAAAATACGTTTTATAGCCTAAACAGTACCAAAACACCGGCCATGTGTCACTGCCATAGTTCAGATCAGTGTCACTCGTGGACCCCAGAACGGCCACAAGGGGATCAGGCTTCAATTGCTTGTCCAATGCTTTTGAATAAAAATCAAATACAGAAGTCCAGAATGAGTGGAGGTTGGGGCATGTCCAGAATTGGTGTGTAAGGGTGCCAGGTTGATTTTTACATGTGTTACATAATGCTGATACGCTGGAATACGTCTTGTTTACTTTAACTTTTGAGTAGTGCAACCTATGTACAACTTTAAATTGTATCAGATTGAATCTAACATTTACTGAGCACCGGTGAATATTCCTAAGACATGTTTCCCAACATTCCTCAGTGATCGGCATACCCAATTCTGTCTCTTTTCTGTGCTGACTACTTCCTGACTAAGAAGTGTCTGGTATAGGGTGGACACTGCTCCTCTACATCCTGGTCTAACATTACTTGTCTCTTCAAGTGCCCGATGCTGTGGTATATCTGCAAATGTAGCTATACGTGACCTCATTAAGCTCCGGATCTGTAGATAACTGTCATTTGCCGAGATTAAATTCACAAATGAATGAATAAACTACCTTGGAGAATAAAAGACTCTCTGAGGACACAGCCTTCAGAATAAAAGCCTCTCTGGGGACACAGCCTTCAGAATAAAAGACTCTCTGAGGACACAGCCTTCAGAATAAAAGACTCTCTCAGGACACAGCTTTCAGAATAAAAGACTCTCTGAGGACACAGCCTTCAGAATAAAAGCCTCTCTGAGGACACAGCCTTCAGAATAAAAGACTCTCTGAGGACACAGCCTTCAGAATAAAAGACTCTCTCAGGACACAGCCATCAGAATAAAAGACTCTCTGGGGATACAGCCTTCAGAATAAAAGACTCTCTGAGGACACAGCTTTCAGAATAAAAGCCTCTCTGAGGACACAGCCTTCAGAATAAAAGACTCTCTCAGGACACAGCCTTCAGAATAAAAGACTCTCTGGGGACACAGCCTTCAGAATAAAAGACTCTCTGAGGACACAGCCTTCAGAATAAAAGACTCTCTGATGACACAGCCTTCAGAATAAAAGACTCTCTGAGGACACGGCCTTCAGAATAAAAGCATCTCTGAGGACACAGCCTTCAGAATAAAAGACTCTCTGATAAAAACACTTCTGACAGTAAAGACACAATCAGCGAGCCAGATTTAAAACACCAACCCTTAAACCCAGGACAGGAAGTGATGTCCTCCTACAGAGGACACAGAGACGCTGAGGAGACACCTGGCACTAAAAAGAACCCAAACCCAGCGTAGAGAGGTTCAGTGAATGTGGTTCTGATGGTGTGGAGGTGGGTCAGTGTGTCAGAGGAGACTCTGTAGAAGGAGAGAGAGCCAGCAGGACGATCCAGATACACTGCTACTCTACCAGAGGGGGAGGAGAAGAAGGAGGAGAAGGAGGAGGAGGAGGAGGAGGAGGAGGAGGAGATGCTTGTTTCTCTCTTATTGTGCCTGACAGAGTAACCTCTATCAGAGCACTCCAGACTCCAGGACTGATCATTGTATCCAAACACACTGAATTCTTCCCTCCTGATTCTTCTGGAGGAGGAATAAGCCACTGATATAGAAACCCCTCCGCTCCACTCGACCTCCCAGTAACAGCGACCAGTCAGAGCTTCTCTGCACATCAGCTGAGGCAAGTTGTCAAACCTGTCTGGATGATCTGGATATGGCTGCTTCTCTATCACAAGTGTCACCTTCCTGTTGTTGTCAGACAGTTTGAGGTATGGGTGTGCTGTGTTTGAGTCCAGGGTGAGTCCACAGGAATCTGATGAGAGACACAGACAGCAGTTTATCATCAGACCCACCTGAAGGCTTTACTCTCTGTTAGTGGTCCTTTCTATAATAGCGCTATATAAGTGTCATGTCTTATCATTATAACATTTAAAGGTGAAGCTAGTTCAGCAGTTTCTGACCAAGTTGCTGCCCTAAGCAAGACTTTAGCGCATGTTAAAGTCAAATGCTTCAATCTGGTGCACTTTGAGCACACGATTACTAGAGAGCTGATCTAAGGGGTCAAACTCTAAACTCATTTTAATAATCAAATAATATGTGAACATAATAACCAACAACCAATAAATACAACTTGTTTTAATTTTCTCTCTCTCTCTCTCTCTCTCTCTCTCTCTCTCTCTCTCTCGCACACAAACACATTGGAGAAATAAATAAATACCGATATGTTATTTAAGACCACCTGGTGTGTTAATGTTATGACATGTTTTGAGTGAGCAGGAGGACAGAATTACGTCTAAACTGAGGCCGTTTTGCTTTTCTATAGCTTGTAGATACGAGCATGGTTTTATATGCTATCACGTTAAAATCATGTTTTATGCCGTTTGCTAAGACTTGATAAGTCACTCGTAAAACACAGGTATGCAAACCTGTCCCCGGTGACGATCCGACCTCCATGCTGCTACTCTGGTTCAAACTGCATCCACCAAACAATATGATTTATCTCGACCTCCCCAAAATAACCAGAATCTGACACGGTGTGAGATGTCTGTTTTAGCTGTTCTGTCCTCATTCCCTGCGATCTCCTTCATAAAGTCAGTCAGAATGAATATTAATACGGGGCGTTTCTTTGACTATTTATAGGCAAATATGGGCGTTACGTGAAACCCGCAAAAGCTGCACCGCATTTTGAGTTGATTGTGATTTATAAAGGGAAACCGGCGTAGGACGTGCTGTACGCAAGGCTTTATAAATGAGGCCCCTGGACTCACCTGAAGGCTTTACTCTCTGATAGTGATCCTTTCTATAATAGCACTATATAAGTGTCATGTATTATTATTATTATAAAGTTTAAAGGCGATGCATGCCAGTCGTGTTTTAATGAATAAATACCACCTCCATCATCTGTGTCTTTAGAGAGAAGCTGACTGATCCACACTTACACTTCCTCAGACCTGGTTTTAGCCTCTGCTCTCCACCATGGTCCAGCCTGGAGGAAGAAACACAGTCAGGATGATGTTCTATCCAACATGAGTCCTAGCTGCTGGTACCTCGTGGAGCGGAGTTTACTTTCTTAGAGGAAGCTTTTTTGTTGGCATTTAGTGTCAAACATTGTCACAGCATATTGTACATTGCATCTTCACATGAAGGACATACATCTGTTCATAGTTCTGTTCAGCAATATGCACATGATGACACAAGAAACACAGAGGAGAAAGACATTGAAAAGACAAATACAAATAAAAACAACAGTGAGCAATTAGGGAGTAGACATTTCTTTACAGCAGAGTTCTGGATCTGTGAAAACTAAGTCAGGCCTTTAGGGCTTTACAAAGTGAGTCCACTTCTCACAGGTTGGAGTAAATTGACCAATGTATGATTGACAGATGCTTTTGTCTTTCCCATATTGTAAATATCCATTGAGATGTCCATCCATCCATTTAGAGTCGGGCTATGCTTCGATAACCACTTCCTGGTTAATGCCTTTTCAGCGGCAACCAGCAGAATGTTCAATGAGTATTTGTCCTTTCTCAAATTCACAAAGTATAACATCTTGATCTCTAGAGGTATCATGTCTTTGAAAATGTCTTGTAAGGCGTTGTGTATCTCCTTCCAGTAGTCTTTGATACTTGGAGAGTCCCAGAATACATGGAAGTGGTTTGCATTCTGGTCACCACAGTTCCTCCAACATATAGGGGGGTCCTCTCATAGTGGGACTCCGGAAAGGGGGAATAAAATATCCTATCAGGTTCTTCCAGGTATATTCCCTCCAGTTCTGCCAGCTGGTACATTTCCATTGATATCTCCACATTGTTACCCATTCTTCTCCAGATATATGTATCCCTCCTTCCTGCTCCCACTTCTTTATTATGTAAGTAGTTGAGTGTTTTTTAATGTTTGGCAATCCTTAGTATACACATGATATGGTTCTACCGTTAACATCTGCGTTATACGCTTTCCTCAACATTTCTATCAAACCTACACTTTTTCCACTTTCAAATGAACATAATGCCGTACCTGAAGATATCGATAAAAGTCCTGTTTTTCCAAAGTATATTTCTCTTTAAGGGTATCCAAACTGAGCAATGCTCCCCCTTTCATCAGCTTGCACAGAGTGTTAGACCTTTTAGAGCCCAGTCCCTAAATCTAGTGTCCAATCTGTTAGGCATGAAATCTGCTGTTAGGAAATAGTAATCTCTGACAGGGTAAACCCCATCCCCCTTCTTCTTTGGCCAGGTGTAAAGGTTTGAGACGAACCCTCTGTCTTTTACCTTGCCATATATATCTTGATATCATTTTTTCCCATTCATTAACCTGTTAAACCCTGAGCCTGTTTTTCAGGTCTCAGGCTCGAAAATGACATTCCCAGAACAAATGACCATATCTTCTAAAAGGGTTACATTAATAATCTTTTTTCTCAAAGTAATGATAAACCTGTGAGTTGGATGTAGAAAAGTCAGAATCAATATAGATGTTTTTATTTTAAAGAAAATTCAGATTGAACATAGTAAAAAACTGTAAATTATAGTGTCCGTCCAAAGATTATTTTTTACTTATTGTGAAAACAACCCTTGGATGATGGGTTAGTAGACTAAAAGCTTTAGGAATCCAAAGTACAACATATAAGAAGTACCCTGTATCAAGATTGATGCAAAACAAGTGATATTTGACCTTTTTAGAGAGATTTAGCAAAAACAAAACACCTCTGAGGTGATTTGGGTGGAAATGGGGGTTTTACCGTTTCTCTGGAACCCATTGGTCGATTTTGGTGATTGACATCTCTTTCTGACCGTTAGAGCCAATAGAATTGAAGGGGAATCTCCCCACTTACACACAGTCTAAAACAAAAAAGTGTGGGCTTCACGCACACAGTTTTGCATCAGAGTGAACCTATCTCTCGCTCTGACTTCTAGAAATGGAAACGCAGGTTTATTGCTTATGGATTATCAGAAATCATTCAAATGGACACATTGGATTAAACTATGGATTAACTTCAGCAGCGTTTTTATCGTTTTAATGCCATTGAAGACCACTTTTGACCAGACTACCACACAGGTGAGCCATGTTAGCGATTTTAGCTACCTAGTGCCACATGTTTTGATGTCTGTTCTTGTTATTATCTCAGTGCGTTCGTATAATTGAGTGATAATGAGGGTACCCTTCGATTCTGTGTCTCTTCACGATGTGAAACAATGTCATAGATGTGCAGAAAAGATAAATAATAAGGTTTTATGAGTGAGTTTCGGTGCAGTCATCTGTTAGCATTTTTCGCTCGTTGCTAATTCAGAGGCTCAGCGTTAGCATTGTGGGGTTTTTTTTGAAAACAAAATGAAAATGATCAGTTAGATGAGTTTCTTCCCGTTACATGGATATAAAACATTCATAGTTTATTAAATGAACATGCCCTCAGACACTGTTTCCCGCAACATCTCTCGGGCTTAACAGGTTAAATTGACTTTGGTTGATCTCTATAGGGTTTGGAATAGATATAATAATCTAGGTAGTATATATTTTTAATAGATTCAATTCTTGAAAAAATATTAAAGAAAGGAATTAGGTTCCATCTTGCTATATCTTCCTTCATTATGTTCTCCACAGGTAGGAAATTGCATTCGAATACTTTTGAAAGGTCTTTAGGGATGTTAATGCCCAAATACTTGATGGATGTTGTGTGCCATATCAATGGGTATTTATTCCTAATTTCTTCAGGTGGATGGGACTTGTCTCCTGAAGGCAGTTTCTCCCTGATATTCCTCCCTGGCTCCTCTCCTCCCACCGTCTCCCAGACGGACAGCTGCTCAGCCTCTCTCTCGGTGTGATCATGGTGTCCTCTGTCCTTCATGTCTCTGGATGCTTCGACAGCAGTCTGGTACCGCCTCGTCCCGTCCTCCTAAAATACTCGTAGTTTAGCAGCGAACGGGGTCTGGAAGCGAATATTTCTCTGCCTTAGCACTCGCTTTGCCTCGGAGTAGTCTTTACGTTTTTGCAAAATAGCTGGTGGGTAATCTTGGTCGAAAAATATCTGTCTCAAGGTCAAAAACACCTTTTTCCCCATGGCTTGCGTATAATATCGTCTTCAGTTGAGTATCGGAGAAACTTGATAGTTATTGACGCAGCTTGTCCTCCCTGTCTCGGGAGGCCCTCGGTACGAGCGCCCGGTGCGCTCTTTCAATGCCGAGCTCCGTGGCGGAGCGGATCTCAAGTGCCTCTTGTAGTAAACTCTTCACAAAGTAAACCATAGAGGACCCCTCTGCTCCCTCTGGGACATTATAAATCCTGATATTCTCCCGTCGGGATCTTCCTTCTTCGTCAGTCAGTTTATTTTCTTGCTGATTCATTACCTTTATCATCCTGCTCAGCAACTTCCACGTTTTCAATTCTCATTTCTGCCTCCTCTATTTTAACGTTGACGTTGGTAAACTCGGATTTAATTTAGTTTATTTGTTGTGTCTTTGTGAAAGTCCCATATCTCCTCCAGAACTTTAGCTAAGCTAGCCACGTGTGGCTCTGCGCTAGCTTCCTCATCATGAACCTGTGCAGACGAGTTGTTCGTTGTATTTTCTTCGTTGGTAGACTCTGAGCCAATGTTTTTCTTTTGTCCATCCTTTCTTCCCATCTTCGCCCCGTTAACTATTTGTAATTTTACAGAGACATTTCTTATTTAGCAATTAAACGAGGCGGAATGAATCTCTTACCGGGGGAGAAGCTAGACTAGGCTGCCATTCGGTATGGTGACGTCACCAGAACCATGACCATCATTTTCAAGTCAATGAAATCCTCTCAATTGATATCGGGAGTCAAGTAGTTAGTTTGTTTATCATGTAGCCGTGTAATAAGCGGGATAATGTGCAGTGAGGCATCCCGTACACATTCAACTGCTAACTGCTAACTGCTAACGGCTAACTGCTAACAGCCAACTGCTAACAGCTACCTGCTTACAGTCAACGGCTAACGGCTTAGTTTATTAGCTCTCCTCCTGCTGATATCAACATGAATGTGATGTTCATGATGGCATTATGAGAAGAAAAAAGGATGCGTACCTGGACGTGTCGATCATAAGTTACGTAATAAAGGGTCAAAAAAAGTTAATCTGGGTTTCCCATCAGCGACTAGGTAATATGCTGATCATCGGCCAAAGCATGCCAGTAAATAATCAAGTTCCAATTATAACACTTAATGTGAGTTTAGCTCTGTTAGCCGTTAGCCGAACACAAAGTCAGAACTATCCAAACTGAACCACTGTTGATCACTTGCGTCCGTTAAAGAGTAGAGTGGACTCAGCCGTCAATGAGGGTGTAAAAACTCAATGAAATATAATTGTAATAACTGTGTCATAAATGAGAGGAAGGACAGGACATTTGAGATATTAGAGACACCTTCAGTCTGTCTGTCCATACCTGAGTGTCTCCAGTCTCCAGAGTGGATCCTCCAGTCCAGCAGACAGCAGCTTCTCTCCTGAGTCTCCTGGATGATTGTAGCTCAGGTCCAGCTCTCTCAGATGGGAGAGGTTGGAGCTCAGAGCTGAAGCCAGAGAAACACAGCCTTCCTCTGAGACCATACAGCCTGAGAGACTGGAACCAGGGAATACAGTAAACTCAGTGTTTTAAAAAGCAGCGGGAAAATCATACAGAGGTCGACCATCTTCATCAACATGAACCTGACGCTGGATGAGCAGGTTTTAAGTAAAACTATTTAAAAAAAAAAACTGTGCTCTGACCTGAGAGTCTCCAGTTCACAGTGTGTACTCTCCAGTCCAGCAGACAGCAGCTTCACTCCTGAATCCTGCAGGTCGTTGTTACTCAAGTCCAGCTCTCTCAGACTAGAGGACTGGGAGCTGCGGTCTGAGGACAGAGCTTCACAGCTTCTCTCTGACAGCTTACAGCCACTCAGCCTGGGGAAGGATTAGCATTGAACACAATGTATTGTATTTATCATTTTTTAAACTGATCAATGTTGTTTGTATCTCCACTTACAGAGCTTTCCTGGAGGCTTTGATCACTGGCAGCAGCCTCAGAAGAGCCTCCTCTGAAGCAGAGTATTTCTTCAGGTCAAAGACGTCCAGATCTTCTCCTGATGACAGTAAGATGAAGACCAGAGCTGACCACTGAGCAGGAGAGAGATTATCTGTGGAGAGACTTCCTGAACTCAGGGACTGTTGGATCTGCTCCTCTAGAGAATGATCATTCAGTTCATTCAGACAGTGGAACAGGTTGATGCTTCTCTCCGGAGACGGGTTCTCATTTATCTTCTTCTTGATGTACTCAACTGTTTCCTGTTTGATCTCTGAGCTACTTCCTGTTTCTGTCAGCAGGCCATGTAAGAGTTGCTTATTGGTCTGCAGTGAAAGACCCAGGAGGAAGCGAAGGAACAAGTCCAGGTGTCCGTTTGGACTCTGTAAGGCCTGGTCCACAGCACTCTGGTAGAGATGTGTTAGTGTGGGTTGAGGTCTGAAAACTTGCCAGGACAGCCAGGAGGTTGTTGGTTCTTCTGCCAGCAGGTTGACTCCAGAGTTGATGAAGGTCAGATGGACATGAAGAGCAGCCAGAAACTCCTGAACGCTCAGATGGACGAAGCAGAACACCGTGTCCTTGTACAGTCCTTTCTCCTCTCGAAAGACCTGTGTGAACACTCCTGAGTTCTCTGGTGAGGCTTCTGTGATATCGATGCCACACTCTGTCAGGTCGTGATCATAGAAGATCAGGTGGCCTTTCTGCAGCTGCTCAAAGGCCAGTTTTCCCAGAGCCTCCGTCATCTTCCTGGTCTCTGTACTCCAGTGGGAATCCGTCTCCCTTTTTCCATCATACTTGACGTTCTTCACTTTGGAGAGAATCACCAGGAAGTGGATGTACATCTCAGTCAGGGTCTTGGGCAGCTCTCCTCCCTCTCTGGTTTTCAACACTTTCTCCAGAACTGTAGCAGAGATCCAGCAGAAGACTGGGATGTGGCACATGATGTGGAGGCTTCGTGATCTCTTGATACAGGAGATGATAGTGTCGGCCTGCTCCTGATCTCTGAATCTCTTCCTGAAATAATCCTCCTTCTGTGGGTCAGTGAACCCTCGGACCTCTGTCACCATGTCCACACACTCAGGAGGGATCTGATTGGCTGCTGCAGGTCGTGTGGTTATCCAGAGGCGAGCAGAGGGAAGCAGCTTACCCCTGATGAGGTTTGTCAGCAACACATCCACTGAGGTGGACTCTGTGACATCAGTCAGGATCTCAGTGTTGAGGAAGTCCAGTGGAAGTCGACACTCATCCAGACCGTCAAAGATGAACACAACCGAGAACTGATCAAACCTGCAGATTCCTGCGTCTCTGGTTTCAGAGAAGAAGTAATGAACGAGTTCCACCAAGCTGTAATTTTTCTTCAGCCTATTCAGCTCTCTGAAAGGTAATGGAAATGTGAACTGGATGTCCTGGTTGGCTTTGCCTTCAGCCCAGTCCAGAGTGAACTTCTGTGTTAAGACTGTTTTCCCAATGCCAGCCACTCCCTTTGTCATCACTCTGATTGGGGCATCTCTTCCAGGTGAGGCTTTAAAGAGGTCTTCTTGTCTGATGGTTGTTTCTGGTCTGTCTGGTTTCCTGGATGCTTTTTCAATCTGTCTGACCTCATGTTCTTCAGCTGTAGTTTCTCCCATGGTGATGTAGAACTCCGTGTAGATTTCATTTAGAGGTCTTGAATTACCCGTTTTTATGATTTTCTCAATTTTATTCTTCAGGTTGAATTTGAGGTTCCCTTGGCACTGAGTGAGAAGCTCTGAATGAAGACAAAAATAATCCCTCAATTGAGACAATGATACTTTCCACATAAAAAAACCATCACAAGTTTAGTTCCTAATTTTACACATTTTTGACAAGACAGTAGATTATTTTCCTTGGATCAAGACGCCGCATCTTGTTGCTTTCCGAAAAATGTTTCTTTGAAAAAATATATTTTTGAAACCAGAATGAACAATCAGTGGTCCCCAGAGAACCATGGCCCTAAACCTGACGACTCTTATTCCTGCTGCTGGAAGACGAGGCACGACCCTGGCAGATCGACCTCTGAGGATGTGGACTCAGCTCTCACTCCAGTTATACAGGAAGTGGATGGCTCTTAGTAATTGTCCCAATACTGCGTAGTCCTGCAATAGCCTACTATCAACAAGACGCCCTGGGGGTCACATAAATAATCTTTCCCTTCGTCCATAAGACAGGGTGGATGGAAAACTCTATTGACCCCTTCTTGCAAATGTGGAGCCCCAGCCTAACTACTGAATGTATCCCCAGCTGGTGCCCTGACCCAGAGACTGTAAGAGAGCAAGTTACTCTGAACTGTTGGTCGATGCATCGGCAGAGAGAACAGGGACAGCTTTCATCTCAATGAACCTCAAAGGTGACCTGGGTAACTCTGGAAAAGGAGAGAGTCTAATCCCTATCCAGGAGTTTCTTTCCAGAGCTGGTTCAATGTGTAGAGGTGAGCCCAACTTTGTCTAGTTGGTCCTGCTCCACCTCCCACACCGACACCGGATCCGTCCCCAGCAGAGAGGTGTCGGTTGTTTGAAGTTTGCATACCATGTTCCTCTCCTTCACCTACAACCCAACTGGCATTGATTAGACCCTTAGACCCAGTGGTGTGTAGACCCCGGTGCCTGGCTGCAGGATGAGGACCTGGTCTGCCTAATAGGGTTGCTTTTTTTCTAAGTAGCTGATCTAAAAAGTGACCCTGCCAGAAACTATTGACCCTGACCACTGAGCTTTCAGGGCCATGGGGGAACCTAAACCCTGACACCATGTACAGGTGGTGTTTCTCTGTGTGGTATATCAGGAGGACACATCCAATTCATGTTATCATTGTGATCTACCTGACTTCAGGTTCCCTGTTTGTAAAACTGTTTTTTAACTAATGACCTACCTGTCGGTTCTGATGGAATTTCTGATAATTTCTCCTCCAGAAGATTCTGATTAATCTCCTTCAAAACGTTTCTGGTCACTTTAATAGTGTTAATGCAGTAGTTCAGAAACATATGGTCCACAGTTTGCGTCCGACATGCATCCTCTAGTCGACTCTTTGGGATTCCTTCGTATCCTAGGACCTTCTGCTGCAGGTGCCACTTGAATTCTTCAAAGTCATCTTTCCCCAATTGTTCTAAAGTTCTGAAGAGGATCTTTTTCAGAGTCGCCATATTTTCTCCCTGCAGAGATCCAAAAGATACCAACAAAAATATTATATAATCTTACATCTGAAATAAAATGGGTTTATGCAAAAAAATACTTTCTTTGTTTTTCAAAGGTCCAGGTCCAGGTTCAGGTCCAGGTCCAGGTTCAGGTCCAGCTTCAGATTCAGGTTCAGGTCCAGCAGAGTGTGGTGTTTGCTCTGGACTGGAACACAACACACAGAGCTTTGAGTGAATAAGGAGTGCTGAGCTGTGACATGGAGAAGAGTCATGGACAGTTGGAGATCTCACCTCTGAGCTTTGGTCTGGCTGTCATGTTCCCCACACAGAGAGGGGGGGCTCCCTTATTTTTTATTTCCGACCTCCTCTCTAGAAAGAGTTGGTATTTGTTTGCTTTTGCCCGTTTCTAATGTTATTCAACACAAATGTACACATTTTCTGAACGTTCTATTAAAGTTCATGAGTTGTGACGTGTGTACGCAGTTTAGCGTTTTGTAGCTTATTCTAGATCATGGTAAATTAAGAAAGCGTAATAGGCCACGCCCACATTATTAAATCACCACGATCCATGAGATCTCATTTAATACTCGCCCCCAGAGCATGTGTTTACAATTTCGTTGATTTCTGTTAGAAAGTTACACATTTGTGTTGATCTTAGCGGGCCCTCTGAGTCGGTATCAAGTTTGAACATATCCAATGAGTTATGAGCATTTATTTCCATTTAGATTTATGGCGAACATGTTTTTTGACTGATCTTGCTCATTTTGAAGAGTAATGTGTGACTGTCCCCGAATGTTTTATACAAAGTAAGTGTTTACAGATTCAAAATGGAAAAGTTTGTCATTAAACTGCTTTCACATTATGCCAGTGGTTCCCAAACTTTTTCTGTCAGGCCCCCCCTTTGGAGGAAAAAAAAAGTCGGGCCCCCCCAACACAAGTCAGGCTCAGTGGCGGCGCCAGAGATTTGTTTTGGGGGTGCTGTGGGGTAGCGCCATAACCCACCGGATGCGTCCCAGAAGCGTTTCAGAAGCGTAGCGTCGTGCGTGCAGGCTCGCAGTTTTGTTATTGATTCGGGCATCCTGGACATTTGTACTTCTACAAGAAAGTAAGTAGGCTACGTAGTTAAATGTTTTATTTTCGTGTCTGTTTAAATTGTGTTTATTGAATGGCTCTGCACTGTACCTACAAGTATTAATTAACTTTAAAACATTAATATGTAGTTGTTACCTTCCACTCCACAAACTGCAGCGACTAAAAACCAGGCCTTGTCCTTTCTGATGTTGTCCTTGTAGCAAGCATTGGTTACATCATATCAAATAGTGTGTTTTTCCACTTCCATGATGAAAACCTCGTCGTCCATTGTGCGTATCGTAGTGGAGGTGTTGTGATGAAGGAGGGGGGTCTGCTAAATTAGTATATGTGGGGGATGGGCCTGGCCCGGATGCTCACCTTTCGACTTCGTGCGAGGGGGGGGGGGGCTGCCTGCCCGACCATACCTTACGGCTGCGCCGCGGCAAAAATAGGATTCATCCTAATTTTAGAGAAGCGCTGCGCCGAGCCGCTTCTGGGCCGCTTCTGGGACGCGTCTGAGCCGTAACGCGACGCGTGTGGTGGAATAGCACCCATTGACTAGAGTGGCCGCGATCCTTACGACCGCCGCGGCACAGCCGTAATGCGGCGCAGCCGTAACGCGGCGCAGCGTGGCGTAGACGGACCCGGTGGAAACTGGGGGTTAGGGTTTCCCATTAATGCACCGGGCGCTACAGAGGAATGTTCTACTGCAACACTCCCCACTCATATACACAACGTACCCGCGACTGTTACAATGAAGGCTCGATAATCAGCTCACGGCATATAAGCAGGGGTAAAGTGCTATTTTTATAGGTGGTGTGTGGACCTTACATAGGGGGGTCCGGGGGCAAGCTCCCCCGGGAAGTTAAAAGCATCAATCTGGTGCACTTTGAGAGCAAAATGAAGAGATCTATGGATACATCTCTCAAAACCCATATGAAACAGATTTACTTTTTCTTTATGGATATTTTACAAATCACCCTTTTTTTTTATTTTTTATAAACTTTATTTTCCTTTTTCTTAAACAACACATACAGTTTCAGTTTCAGTGACAAAAAATGGCAGGTTGTCCATTTTTTGCTTTTTCAGCATCTAGCGATAAGGCTATCTCAGGTAGTGGGGACGATGGGGTATACATAATATAAAAAAGCCTACGTAAATTGAAAAAGCCCTGTCTACCCTTCACAAATCCTGTTTGGTCTGAAGAGATGATCGAGGGCAGATACTGTTCAAGTCTGAGAGCAAGTGTTTTTGACAATATTTTAAAATCAACATTTAAGAGCGATATTGGGCGGTAGGAGGAACATTCTAGTGGGTCTTTATTTGGTTTCAAAAGAAGTGAGATTGTTGCTTGCTCAAGTGTAGGGGGGAGACATTTTGAGTTAAAGCATTCTATATACATTTCTCGTAAAAGTGGAGATATGCTCTCACTAAATGCTTTGAAAAATTAAACGGAAAAACCCATCTGGGCCTGGAGATTTTCCACTTTGCATTGACTTGTTAGCCATTTAAATTTCTTCCAGGGTAATTTGATTTTCTAGTTTACCTTTACTATGTGAGTCCATGGTCGGAACTGGCAATTTATCAAAAAATGTGTCCAATAGCTCAGGTTTGTTTAACGAGTCAGATTTATAAAGGTTAGAATAGAAGTATTGAAAACTCTCATTTATCTTGTCTGGCTCTTTTGTAATATGTCCAAATTGTGTTTTGATTTCAGGGATTGTATGTGTAGATTCCGATTTACGTAGCTGGTGGGCTAACAATTTGGAGGCTTTTTCCCCATGCTCATACCATAATCGTCTGGACTTTAGCAGCATTTTTTCAGATTGTTCAGTTGAAAGTAGATTAAATTCTGTTTGTAAATTAAGCCTTTGCTTGTAAAGATCTGGAGAAGGAGTGGCTGAGTGTTGATGATCTAATTTCATTATGGCATCAGTTAATTCAATTAAACGTTTTTCTTTTTTAGTAAACGAACAGTAAGAAATGATATGGCCAGTTAAGAACGCCTTCAAACTTTCCCAGATGGTACTATAAGTAACATCAGTAGTTATATTTGTTTTGAGAAAAATATCAATCTGCTTCGAAATGTACTGAACAAATCCCTCATCAGATAGAGAGCGTTAAACCTCCATGAACATTGATTTGGGAAACTGAGCTCTAAAACCAGGGGACTATGATCAGATATCACAATACTATTATATGTGCATGCTTTGACATTAGATAATAGCTTTTTGTCAACAAAAAATAATCAATACGCGAATACGTTTGATGCACTGGAGAAAAAAAGGAGTATTGTCTAGTCCAGTGGTTCTCAAATGGGGGTACGCGGACCCCTAGGGGTACGTTGGAGTACTGCAGGGGGTACGTGAGATTTATTTTATGTTAATGAAAAAAAAACGTAATTAATGCATTTAAACAAACTGCTAATAGTAGATGAACTACTTTCTTCAAAGGTTTACAGAAACTCTGGATAATAAAATGGGAAAAATAAACGGGGAGCTCTCTTTTCCTCTCCCTCTCCTGACAGCCCGTCAGTCTCGTGCAGCTCGCTGAACCTGTAATGAGTGACCCGACTGTAAAGAATCAATATATGTATAACTAGTGTAGCTAGTTCCAGAGTAGATGAACTAGCTAAGTGTGTTAGGTCTAACTCTTGTGTATTTTGCTCTGCTCAACGCTCCGTCACAGCGGGGAGCTGTGATCATGCAGAGCTGCGTGTTCTCCGTCAGCAGCAGCTGATCTGATCTCTCTCTCTCTCTCTCTCTCTCGTCCGGTTAGACTTCACTCGCGTTTATGTCCAAATCTATCAGATCTAGCTAGTTCTAGCTAGATCTTATATTAAACGTTGCTTGGCAACGGCGTGTGGCCGCAAAGTATAGCGCAGCATTATGCATATGTTTATATGAGGGGTCCCATGCTCATAAAATGCTCATGTATTTTTTGTTAAAATTGGTTTGCCATGAATTTAGTGATGGATTGTAAACATTTGAAATGTAGCATTTAAGTTTTTCTCAGTTACTGTTGTTGTTTTAATAAATCAGACTCTGATGGTGCAGCGCTGTGCTGTACCTCTTTATATAGGCATTTTGTCCCTAACAAATTGTTTTTGCGCTGATCAGGGGGGACTTGGCAGAATTTCTTTTTCAAACGGGGTACATTATTGAAAAAAGTTTGAGAACCACTGGTCTAGTCGATGGAAAAAGAAATTGCCAAGCGTCAACAACCCCATAGGTATCCAAATATGACTGTAAAACTAGAGAGGACTTTGAGACTGGTGAGGCTCTTGTGGAGGAACGGTCTAATGCAGGATTCATAATCGTATTCATGTCACCCCCCAGTATTAATTGGTGAGTATCAATACAAGGTAATGAGTGAAGAAATGTTCGAAAAAAATCACTATCGTCACAATTGGGGGCATACACATTAGCTAAAATTAGAGGGGTGTTAAATAATGAGCCCACCACAACTACATAACTTGGATCAGCGGTTACATCAGAGACCACAAACGGAGTTGATTTATGAACAAGAATCGCAGTACCACTAACTTTATTATTACATTTAGAATGAAACATTTGTCCCACCCAATCTCTCTTAATTTTAGGATGATCTTGAATTTTGAGGTGTGTTTCTTGGAGAAACGCAATGTTCACTTTGAGTTGTGAGAGATGGGAGAATACTTTGTTACGTTTGGTTGGGTGATTAAGTCCTCTAACATTCCAGCTGATAAGATTAATATTGCATCCATCCTTTCTCAAAGTTGAGGAAGTAGGAACTGCCATCAACATTTACCGGAGGGGGAAATATGAAGAATAACGTGGTACTTTTGGTGATCCATTTGAATTAGCATTACAACTATAGTCAACCTTAATACAACAAACAGAGACCAAGTAAAAACAGACAAAAAAGTAAAAACATCAACCCCACCCTCCCCATTATCCCCAGTATCATCCTCTCTAGAGAAACGACACAAGACTCCCAAAGCTTCCTAGCTTTCCCTGAGATCACAATACACACTCTTAACCTCAAACACTGTCCCTTTATTAATAATGTGTTTGAACTATAATCCTTATGCTAAACCAATGACTATATTCATGCAATACACTAATAAAGAGAGTCAACAAAACGGAGAGAACAAAAACAAAAACATCAGCAAATGTAGGTGAAAATAACAATACAAATAAAAAGGACACCTTTAAATCACAGCCACACCTTGCGATTACAGTGTAAAACAACTGTGGACTTGCAACGTGGTTACCCGGACCACCCGGTGAACAAAAGCGAGCACACTACAGCGAGACCTGCCCTTTAACCCTGTGACGTCGGTTTGTTGACAAAAGGAGCTTTAGCAAAAAGAGCTAACAGATAACCCGGCAACCAGTTCCACAATTATGCCCTATATAACACAAAATAACTGAATTTTAGAACATGGGTGAAATCAAAAGCGTACCTGACTTTAAAGAATAAAAATGTAGCCCGGTAATTAAATCCAGTCCAATGAATGGAAATAATGTATGCAACAACTAAACGTTAATGCGGGTCGCTGCTTTACAACGTTTCCAATAAGTAAACAGACTCACGTCGGGCTTAGGCTTCAGCTGAATTAAACAGAGGACCGTTAATAAGGTCCTTGAAATACTTAGTGAGTAGTTTCGACTTGGCTTCTTTTTTCCCCTCTCTCCAACTCACATTCAGGCTGGTCGGAACTTGGCCATGGCAAAGTCCTTTGCCGCTTGCGGGTTTTCAAACATCTTCGTCTGCCCGTTAAAGGAGATCCGAAGACGAGCTGGATACAGGAGACCGTACCGGACACCCTCTTCTTTACGCAGGAGTTCTTTCACTTCGCTGAATGCCGCTCTGCGTCTGCTCAGGTCGGCGCTGTAGTCTGGGAAGATGAGGATCCTTGGAACTCCAGCCGTCCCTTCTGCCTGGCCAGGCGCTGAATCCGCTCCTTCTCCTGAAAGTAATGAACCCGAAGGATGAACGGGCGCGGTCTGTCCCCCTCTCGAGGAGCCTTAGCTGTAGCCCGATGAGCCCTGTCCAGGATCGGGGGCTGCTCTAAGCCGTTAGGACCTCCGAGAACCTCGTGTAGGAGTCCGGCGATAAACTGTGTAGGGTTTCCCTTCTCCAAACCCTCTGGCACTCCTATGATACGTAAGTTGCACCGTCTTCCCCTGTTTTCCAAGTCATCCGTCTTCTCCTGTAGCTTCTTGTAGTCACTGTTCAGGTTAGCGTAACGCGTCTCCATTGCCTGCAAGCGGGCATCAAAGCCCTTCTTCGTGGGCACGTAGTTTGTCATGGCATTCATCCAGAGCGATTTTTAGCGGAGAGATGGCCCGTTTGATCTCTTCACGGAGACCGTTATTCTCTTCTTGAATAACTTCCTTGACAATCTCACGGAATGCCTGTAGCATGCTAGCGTCCACACTGCTCTTGCTAGTAGCCTTAGCCTCCCCGTTGCTAGCCTGCACGGCTTTTAGCGGTTTTGGGGGCATCTTGTCCAAATAATGTTCCAAAAATAAAACGTTAAATATTTAGTTGACTCTCCAAATACTAAATTAACCAACACTCAATCAAATGTAAAGCCAATTATAGCTTAAGTTGTTAAAAAAAGTGGGACCTCGTGTTTCACACGTCTACTCCATGGCGTGCCCTCTCGAGTCTCCCATAAATCACCCTTTTAAGCTTTATTCTTGTTTTACTGTCATATAGTGTTTCATACCTGTTTTTCATTTATTCTCTTATTTTTTTATAACTATAATGATCATATAAACGTGTGCCTCGGAGATAATTGTTTACATTAATGGTGACCAAACCGTTTGAGACCCACTGAGATAACACTGAGAGTCCTTTAGCTCACTGAGTCTCTCAGTCTGACAGGAGAGGACTCTCCTCCACTTTGTTGTTGAAAAAATTCCTTATATCCGTTAGCGTAGCTCGCTAGCACCAGAAGCTAACAACTACGATCTCCGGTACCGGTGCGCTCTCTCTCTCTCTCTCTCTCTCTCGCTCGCGCACACAAAATGTCTCGTTCCACACACACACAGAGCCGAGCTTTAATGAAACACAGAGACCCAGACGTAATAGTACTGCATCATATTATTATTATTTTTTATTTTATTTTAAATAACCATTTTTCCTCCAGGTCTCTCGCGCCCCCCCTGTCATGCCTCTGCATCCCCCAGGGGGGGCGCGCCCCACAATTTGGGAACCACATTTCTGCCATGTCTCTACCACCAGGTCGAGGATCTCATTATTTGACCTTAAGGGATATAGGCCTACACTGTGGCCCTAAAGCAACTGCTCCATTATCTGTATCAAATGCACATTGATGCCACCAAATGTCACAATAAAAATAGAAAGTACTACAAATAAACTGGAATTCATTTACATCTTAAATTATGAATATATATATACACAAAAAAAGGTTTACAAATATCCAACCTTCAAATTGCTTTTTTAAATCAACACTGCTCTGCACACTTGCTAAAGAACATTTGTGTGGAAATCTCAATTCATTTGTAGGGCTGCGTGAGTATGGCCAAAAGTATGGGAGTAAATCTCATTGTAACTATTTAATCATCACCAAACTCTGTGTTATTATGACCGATCATAACTCAGCTCAATGCAGACATACATTTATCATGGTGTACAGGGCCGCTTCTTGGCATAGGCGACATAGGCGGTCGCCTAGGGCGCCAGATCTGGGGGGGTGGCGGGGGGGGAGGGCGCTGCGCTGGCAGCTCTGGGAGGGAAAAACACATTTTGACTGTTTGCGCTCATCCTAATTTTCGGCCTTGATGTAACAACATTCATGATTAAGTCAAGGTAACACCCTTTTCACCCCGGTCACACTTTTCATTTGCCCCGTACGATGGGCGCTGTAAGTGATGAAAGTGGGGGGTGTTATCAGGCGTCCGCAGCTCACAGACAAAGTGGGCGTGGGATCGAGCGAGAGAGATAAATGCAATTTATGTAAACAAATATTTCCAAGGCACTCTTTTATAATTATTGGGATAAACAGGTTTGAAATCATTTCAATGTAAACTATAGGACAGAAAAACCAGACATATCGTTTTAAAATGGAGAGATACAAACATATGCATAAAAAAATGTTAACTGGTAAAATAAGATATGAATGAACAACAAAAATAAAATAAGTTACATGTATTTGTTATTGGCTATGGGTTATTGGTTATGTTCACATATTTATTTGATTATTAAAATGTAAACCGATCTTTTTCATATGGGTGTTTAGAGCTAGATCAGGTCTCTATTAATGTGTGCTCAAAGTGCACCCGATTGAAGCATTTTACTTTAAATGTTCAAACATTTCTTCCCGGGGGGGCATACCCCCGGACCCCCCTAGATGATGTGATGTCCTCACCCCAATTCAAACATGTTCATATAATACTGAATACATTTGAAGCCTTTTTGATGTATATGACCTATGTCAATACGTTTCTGTTTTTGTAGTGCATTGGTCTTTTGTAGAGATTTTTCATTTATTTTTTATATATTTTATTCTGTATTCCTTGGGTACTTTTATTTGTTCTACTGAACGATTTTCTGGCAGGGGTGGCGCCAGCTAAAATCTCACCTAGGGCAGCAAATTGGTTAGAACCGGCCCTGATGGTGTAGGAAACGGGCTCCGTGTTACAAGACGGGTCGGGGGTTTGGCGGTACCACTGCAGACTCTCTGCACACACACACACACACACACCGCTGCAGACTCTCTGCACACACACACACACCGCTGCAGACTCTCTGCACGAAGGAGCCACGGTGCTGCAGCTCCTGATCGGAGCAGAGACACACGTTCACTAAGCGGAAAAACGATATCCTGTCACAGAGATCTGCTATTTTAAATTTTAAAGTCAACACATATCGACCCTAAATAAAGTCTATATTAAGAACGAGAGATGTTTTGACATTATGGCTTAAACAAATGACAAATGAGCGAGGGCGATGACGTCAGAGCATCGTCCTATGTGCCGGGGCTGAGCCCCGGACAGCCCCGGCCCAATTTAACCCCTGGTTAGAGGCCCTATTTTATCAGTATGTCTGGACTGCACGGCAGTAACAATGGTCAAACTACATTAGAACAGAATTGTCCCCATTTTGTCTTTAATAGTTACTAAAATTAGATATTTTAATGAGATATGGACCGCAAAACAAAAAATGTCCCTGATTTTCATTTTTGAAATTAAGTCACCGAATGCAAGTAGTCGCCTTAGCTTATTTTGTTATGAGATGTGAATCACTGTTCAATTTAGTTGATGTAATAATCGTTTGGTTTATTTTACATTAAAAAAAGGTCTTGTGTTTTTTTTCGGGGGGAGGCCCTTTTTCCAGTTTAGAGCAATAGCCCCTCCAAATGTCTGTGCACGTCTCTGTGTGGCCCTCTTGTGTGGCCCTCTTGTGTGGCCCTCTTGTGTGGCCCTCTTGTGTGGCCCTCTTGTGTGGCCTCGTGGCGCTAGAGAGCACACACACACACACACACACACACACACACACACACACACACACACACACACACACACACACACACACACACACACACACACACACACACACACACACACACACACACACACACACACACACACACACACACACACACACACACACACACACACACACACACACACACACACACAGTGTCATTATTGTATGATCAGTATGACAGATGAACATATCCTGGCCTCGTCAAAGTTATGTTTTAGTTAAAATAACTGCTGCTACTTCTTGTTGACTAACCACGTCCTCTTCCAGCAGCTCTGGCCCCGCCCCCGAGTCTTCTGGTCTGCTTTCTGTCCCCAGAACCAGAACTAAACCTGGAGAAGTTCAGTTATTATGCTCCAAACATCTGGAACAAACTCCCAGAAACCTGCAGGTACTTTTAAATCCAGGCTAAATACTTTCACTTTAAATGAACTATTCATATCTCACACTGCACTGTAACTGTTATTCATGTTATACCTGTGTTGTTCTATATAAGCTTGTTGTATGTTTATTTAATTATCTTTGCGTTTGACTTTGACTGTTTTTAAATAACATTTTACAATGTGTTTCCACTGCACTATTTCTTAATGCTCTTAATGTCTTTCATTTTTGTAACGGACTCCTGTGGGAGGATCCTCACCTGCTGAACTCTCTTCAGGTCCACAGAAACACGGCTGATCTCGTCCTCCTCAGTCCTGGTTCTGCCTGCTATTCTGGGGTGAAGTGCTGCAGTAGTTTTCCACTCAGGAGGAACTCTTAGACAGAGAAACGTATAATATGAGAGAGGGGTCTATGTATTCAGCACTGACTATCATTATATCTGTTTGTTCACCCACATGCCTTTGCTGATAAATACTTTGTTTCTAAACTGAGTTGTTCTCAGGACTGCAAAGATTCACTTCAGAGCGACTGAGCCCAGTCAGTGTGAGAGGGGGTGTAGTTCTGCTAGCTGTCCACTAGGTGCTGCTAACTGACCCTCTAATGAAACACAGATCAGGGTGAATGGTCAGTGTGAGAGGGGGTGTAGTTCTGCTAGCTGTCCACTAGGTGCTGCTAACTGACCCTCTAATGAAACACAGATCAGGGTGAATGGTCAGTGTGAGAGGGGGTGTAGTTCTGCTAGCTGTCCACTAGGTGCTGCTAACTGACCCTTTAATGAAACACAGGTCAGGGTGAATGGTCAGTGTGAGAGGGGGTGTAGTTCTGCTAGCTGTCCACTAGATGCTGCTAACTGACCCTCTAATGAAACACAGATCAGGGTGAATGGTCAGTGTAAGAGGGGGTGTAGTTCTGCTAGCTGTCCACTAGATGCTGCTAACTGACCCTCTAATGAAACACAGATCAGGGTGAATGGTCAGTGTGAGAGGGGGTGTAGTTCTGCTAGCTGTCCACTAGATGCTGCTAACTGACCCTCTAATGAAACACAGATCAAGGGGAATGGTCAGTGTGAGAGGGGGTGTAGTTCTGCTAGCTGTCCACTAGGTGCTGCTAACTGACCCTTTAATGAAACACAGGTCAGGGTGAATGGTCAGTGTGAGAGGGGGTGTAGTTCTGCTAGCTGTCCACTAGATGCTGCTAACTGACCCTCTAATGAAACACAGATCAGGGTGAATGGTCAGTGTGAGAGGGGCTGTAGTTCTGCTAGCTGTCCACTAGATGCTGCTAACTGACCCTCTAATGAAACACAGGTCAGGGTGAATGGTCAGTGTGAGAGGGGGTGTAGTTCTGCTAGCTGTCCACTAGGTGCTGCTAACTGATCCTCTAATGAAAGACAGATCAGGGTGAATGGTCAGTGTGAGAGGGGGTGTAGTTCTGCTAGCTGTCCACTAGGTGCTGCTAACTGACCCTCTAATGAAACACAGATCAGGGTGAATGGTCAGTGTGAGAGGGGGTGTAGTTCTGCTAGCTGTCCACTAGATGCTGCTAACTGACCCTCTAATGAAACACAGGTCTGAAGAAAGATTAAGATAAGACTTTATTCATCCCAGTGACAAAGGTAACTTCGTCACTGTGGACTGACGGCTTCGGGCCTCGTAACTCAGCACTTTAGTGAACAGTTTTGCACTTTATTAGCGTGATTGCACAGTACCGTTTGGCATGGCATATTTGCACATTTTATATAATTTATACTAATTATTGAGATGGTATTTATTAAAGGATTAAACCGTATTGATTGAAATGTCGTCTGCAGGTGCTGGTCGGGTCCTCGGCTCCGCCTGACAAGATAGGGGAGTTAGCGAGAGCGCCGAAAGTGCTTATGCTAGAATGACAGCGGTTAAGAATAATCCGGGTGCACATAATATGTGAGGGTGTAGACATCATAGCGTTAAGTGGCAGTAATTGTTCAAGTGCTGACTGCGTTTAGTTGAGTTTGTATGTGTGTAATTCTGTTCAGTTATATGTTTGTGTTTGAAACGTGTTCCCCCTCCCGTTATGTCTGTTGCTGGATTGTGTGCACCTGGTGCCCTGTGTTGTCTCCTCCCCCCTCACCTGTGTCTTGTTGTGCTGATTAGTGTGTGTGGGTATTTAGACTCTGTTTCCCTGTCTGTTAGAGGCAGGGAGTGTGTGTGTGAGATCCTGGTGGCTGCAGGCTGGGCTCACGTGAACAGCAGCAGGATTGAGGCTGTGTGTAATGTGTTCATGTTTTAATAAATGCCCACACCGGGTTATAATTTTGGACGTTCTGCCTCTGCCTCCTTGCTTGGTCGGGCCGCTCAATTGTCAGCTTCACAACCCCGAAGGGAATTGTTGTTCCAGAGTAACAACAATACAATAAACACAGCAGCAAAACTGTACACTAAAAGTGCAGTAAAAAGAGCAATTAAACATCTACAGAAAACATGAAACATAGATAGTTCTGCTCGCTGTCCTAGATGCTGCTAACTGACCCTCTAATGAAACACAGGTCAGTGTGAGAGGGGGTGTAGTTCTGCTAGCTGTCCACTAGATGCTGCTAACTGACCCTCTAATGAAACACAGGTCAGGTCAGTGTTACCCCTCGATTCCACCGGGTCCTCGATACCACCGCAGCCGTAACGCAACGCAAACGGACCTGGTGGAATCTAGGGGTTAGATTACTTAAGAGTCCTCTCGTGCGTGCGATCCCAACAAAAAAAAACAACACCGTGACGTAGCTAAACAACTTTTATTTCATATTTAACAGAGAGATGCTGTTTGTTCCTGTGGTTCCGCTCAGGGTGTGGTTTCTTTAAAGAGTCCCTATGAGGGTCCGGAGACTTTCAATCATGCAGTGAATCTACAAAACAGTTCTAAATGGAGACGAGATGTTGCATTAACCGCACGTTAAGTTTGACAATTTGAATGGTCTTAATTGGGTCATGAGTTTGCACAAATGCACTATTTTCACTTTAATTAATAAACTAGGGATTGATTTGAGTTTGCAGGTCTTTTTCTTGTAGATTTTTCTGCATTTGGTAATTTTACATTAAATACTTTAATGACATGTTCCTCATCATACTTTACTACTTACACACGTGTCAATGCAGGATTGTTCATGCATTCTTCCAGCGTGTTATTAGTGATTAATATCTTATATGTTATTAATAATTTCCCTTGCTTTGATGTAAACAGGTACGTTAAGTTTGGACCCTGACTCATTTCCAGGGTCTTAATTGACTCATGAGTTGAGCACTTGTGAGAGAGAGCGACCTACTTTAATGCATTCTGATCTCAAAGCATTTTTACATTAAGTTATAAACTTTATAATCAAAAGAAGTCTAAATGTTCCTCTGTGGCGTGGACAGACGTGTGTCCAGTAGAGAAGGGGGGTCAAACTACATTTCTTCACGGGCCACATCAGCGTTAAGGTCAAAGGGCCGGTTGTAACTTTAAGAATATATAAAAATACATAAACATATATATTAAATAATGTCTTATATTATTGGCTCTGCATTGGATTATTATCAGTTCTGGTAACTTCATAATTAACTACGTCTGAAAGCAGAAGTCTGGGGCAAATAATTGAAAGCAAATATTCAACAATTACACCTATTGTATATTCTTTGCTCTTGTGGGATTTGAGTTTGACGCCCCCTGCTGGAAAAAGGTTGAACTTCACTTCTGAAAATAGAGATTTGAAGTATTCAGGGATGCAGAATGGCTTTAATTATTATTTTTACAGAGTTTGGTGTTAACAGAGGATGAGGAGGAGGAGGAAGAGTCGTCCAGGAACAGGAGGTCTTCTACCTGCAGGACCCTCGGCTCTTCAGCAGCGATTTGAGGACGGAGTTCTGTTTCAAAGCTCGAAGGTTGGAAACGTCCTCTGAGATCACCGGGACATCTTCGCTGACGTTACGTTCGTCTTCATCGCCGTCAGACAGCGTGCAGAGGAGGGCGTCGTTCTCATACGTGGGGAAGTAATACCTGAGGAGAGAGGACTCTTTAAAGTGGAGACACTACATACTGAGATACACCTGAACATCAGCAGGAGAGGACTCTTTAAAGTAGAGACACTACATACTGATATACACCTGAACATCAGCAGGAGAGGACTCTTTAAAGTAGAGACACTACATACTGATATACACCTGAACATCAGCAGGAGAGGACTCTTTAAAGTAGAGACACTACATACTGATATACACCTGAACATCAGCAGGAGAGGACTCTTTAAAGTAGAGACACTACATACTGATATACACCTGAACATCAGCAGGAGAGGACTCTTTAAAGTAGAGACACTACATACTGATATACACCTGAACATCAGCAGGAGAGGACTCTTTAAAGTGGAGACACTACATACTGATATACACCTGAACATCAGCAGGAGAGGACTCTTTAAAGTAGAGACACTACATACTGATATACACCTGAACATCAGCAGGAGAGGACTCTTTAAAGTAGAGACACTACATACTGATATACACCTGAACATCAGCAGGAGAGGACTCTTTAAAGTAGATACACTACATACTGATATACACCTGAACATCAGCAGGAGAGGACTCTTTAAAGTAGAGACACTACATACTGATATACACCTGAAGATCAGCAGGAGAGGACTCTTTAAAGTAGAGACACTACATACTGATATACACCTGAACATCAGCAGGAGAGGACTCTTTAAAGTAGAGACACTACATACTGATATACACCTGAACATCAGCAGGAGAGGACTCTTTAAAGTAGAGACACTACATACTGATATACACCTGAACATCAGCAGGAGAGGACTCTTTAAAGTAGAGACACTACATACTGATATACACCTGAACATCAGCAGGAGAGGACTCTTTAAAGTAGAGACACTACATACTGATATACACCTGAACATCAGCAGGAGAGGACTCTTTAAAGTAGAGACACTACATACTGATATACACCTGAACATCAGCAGGAGAGGACTCTTTAAAGTAGAGACACTACATACTGATATACACCTGAACATCAGCAGGAGAGGACTCTTTAAAGTAGAGACACTACATACTGATATACACCTGAACATCAGCAGGAGAGGACTCTTTAAAGTAGAGACACTACATACTGATATACACCTGAACATCAGCAGGAGAGGACTCTTTAAAGTAGAGACACTACATACTGATATACACCTGAACATCAGCAGGAGAGGACTCTTTAAAGTAGAGACACTACATACTGATATACACCTGAACATCAGCAGGAGAGGACTCTTTAAAGTGGAGACACTACATACTGATATACACCTGAACATCAGCAGGAGAGGACTCTTTAAAGTAGAGACACTACATACTGATATACACCTGAACATCAGCAGGAGAGGACTCTTTAAAGTAGAGACACTACATACTGATATACACCTGAACATCAGCAGGAGAGGACTCTTTAAAGTAGATACACTACATACTGATATACACCTGAACATCAGCAGGAGAGGACTCTTTAAAGTAGAGACACTACATACTGATATACACCTGAAGATCAGCAGGAGAGGACTCTTTAAAGTAGAGACACTACATACTGATATACACCTGAACATCAGCAGGAGAGGACTCTTTAAAGTAGAGACACTACATACTGATATACACCTGAACATCAGCAGGAGAGGACTCTTTAAAGTAGAGACACTACATACTGATATACACCTGAACATCAGCAGGAGAGGACTCTTTAAAGTAGAGACACTACATACTGATATACACCTGAACATCAGCAGGAGAGGACTCTTTAAAGTAGAGACACTACATACTGATATACACCTGAACATCAGCAGGAGAGGACTCTTTAAAGTAGAGACACTACATACTGATATACACCTGAACATCAGCAGGAGAGGACTCTTTAAAGTAGAGACACTACATACTGATATACACCTGAACATCAGCAGGAGAGGACTCTTTAAAGTAGAGACACTACATACTGATATACACCTGAACATCAGCAGGAGAGGACTCTTTAAAGTAGAGACACTACATACTGATATACACCTGAACATCAGCAGGAGAGGACTCTTTAAAGTAGAGACACTACATACTGATATACACCTGAACATCAGCAGGAGAGGACTCTTTAAAGTAGAGACACTACATACTGATATACACCTGAACATCAGCAGGAGAGGACTCTTTAAAGTAGAGACACTACATACTGATATACACCTGAACATCAGCAGGAGAGGACTCTTTAAAGTAGAAACACGACATACTGATATACACCTGAACATCAGCAGGAGAGGACTCTTTAAAGTGGAGACACTACATACTGATATACACCTGAACATCAGCAGGAGAGGACTCTTTAAAGTAGAGACACTACATACTGATATACACCTGAAGATCAGCAGGAGAGGACTCTTTAAAGTAGAGACACTACATACTGATATACACCTGAACATCAGCAGGAGAGGACTCTTTAAAGTAGAGACACTACATACTGATATACACCTGAACATCAGCTGGAGAGGACTCTTTAAAGTAGAGACACTACATACTGATATACACCTGAACATCAGCAGGAGAGGACTCTTTAAAGTAGAGACACTACATACTGATATACACCTGAACATCAGCAGGAGAGGACTCTTTAAAGTAGAGACACTACATACTGATATACACCTGAACATCAGCAGGAGAGGACTCTTTAAAGTAGAGACACTACATACTGATATACACCTGAACATCAGCAGGAGAGGACTCTTTAAAGTAGAGACACTACATACTGATATACACCTGAACATCAGCAGGAGAGGACTCTTTAAAGTAGAGACACTACATACTGATATACACCTGAACATCAGCAGGAGAGGACTCTTTAAAGTAGAGACACTACATACTGATATACACCTGAACATCAGCAGGAGAGGACTCTTTAAAGTAGAGACACTACATACTGATATACACCTGAACATCAGCAGGAGAGGACTCTTTAAAGTAGAAACACGACATACTGATATACACCTGAACATCAGCAGGAGAGGACTCTTTAAAGTGGAGACACTACATACTGATATACACCTGAACATCAGCAGGAGAGGACTCTTTAAAGTAGAGACACTACATACTGATATACACCTGAACATCAGCAGGAGAGCACTCTTTAAAGTAGAGACACTACATACTGATATACACCTGAACATCAGCAGGAGAGGACTCTTTAAAGTAGAGACACTACATACTGATATACACCTGAACATCAGCAGGAGAGGACTCTTTAAAGTAGAGACACTACATACTGATATACACCTGAACATCAGCAGGAGAGGACTCTTTAAAGTAGAGTCACATACTGATATACACCTGAACATCAGCAGCAGAGGACTCTTTAAAGTAGAGACACTACATACTGATATACACCTGAACATCAGCAGGAGAGGACTCTTTAAAG
The DNA here is from genome assembly GCA_028583405.1 of Pogonophryne albipinna. Taxonomy (NCBI): domain Eukaryota; kingdom Metazoa; phylum Chordata; class Actinopteri; order Perciformes; family Artedidraconidae; genus Pogonophryne; species Pogonophryne albipinna. The sequence goes on along the minus strand of JAPTMU010000028.1, from coordinate 380,228 downwards.
TAGAGTCACTACATACTGATATACACCTGAACATCAGCAGGAGAGGACTCTTTAAAGTAGATACACTACATACTGATATACACCTGAACATCAGCAGGAGAGGACTCTTTAAAGTAGAGATACTACATACTGAGGCTGGTTCCAGGTGGACTTGTGAGGAAGCTGCATCACGTGTCCCGCCTCCTTCAGGTGACGGAGGACTTCCTGTCTGCAGCTGAACGTTTCCTGGCAGCCGTAACAGCGGCTCTGATGGAGCTGACGGCGGAGGAAGTTCACCAGCTTCACCTGGTCATAGAAACGCAGATCTGCACACACACACACACACATTGGAAAACAATATTCATGTTAAGGGGGTGCACTTTGATTTCAATATTTATTTTGTTATGTGGTTTTACTCACTGAGCTCCGTCCTCAGCTTGTGGAGATCAAAGCCATGAGCCTCCTAGAGAAATGAAGAGGGGCAATAATTAAACAAGATCAAAGATGTGTGTGTGTGTGTGTGTGTGTGTGTGTGTGTGTGTGTGTGTGTGTGTGTGTGTGTGTGTGTGTGTTACCTTCATGTGTGTGTAGATCTGCTCCATAGTTTCTGACTGATGATCGCAGAAGAGACAAACAGCTGAGACGGGATGAGACTGCCAGTCCGACCAATCACTGCGCAGCACAGAGAGACACAGGAAATCACTAAATTAACTTCATCCTTGTTTTAGGTTTTCTTTAATTTGTATCACTTTTTTAATGTTTGCAATGAGATCTAATCTAACGATGGATCCACTCACTCGTCTCCATCGTCCACCATCTCACGGTCGTCTTCACTCTGAACCTCCTCCCACGTTTTCCCCAGCTCCTGAGAGACGAAATGTATTTAAAGATTTTATAAAAATATATCTAGTGCTGAAACAACATTAGCCACCTTTAGCTTAGCAGTGGTGACGTGAAGTCATGTGACCGTGCTGTAGTTTCTTTATAGCCCAACATTAGCCACTTTTAGCTTAGCAGTGGTGACGTGAAGTCATGTGACCGTGCTGTACTTTCTTTATAGCCCAACATTAGCCACCTTTAGCTTAGCGGTGGTGACGTGAAGTCATGTGACCGTGCTGTAGTTCCTTTATAGGCCAACATTAGCCACCTTTAGCTTAGCAGTGGTGACGTGAAGTCATGTGACCGTGCTGTAGTTCCTTTATAGCCCAACATTAGCCACCTTTAGCTTAGCGGTGGTGACGTGAAGTCATGTGACCGTGCTGTAGTTCCTTTATAGCCCAACATTAGCCTCCTTTAGCTTAGCGGTGGTGAAGTGAAGTCATGTGACCGTGCTGTAGTTCCTTTATAGCCCAACATTAGCCTCCTTTAGCTTAGCGTGGTGAAGTGAAGTCATGTGACCGTGCTGTAGTTCCTTTATAGCCCAACATTAGCCTCCTTTAGCTTAGCGGTGGTGAAGTGAAGTCATGTGACCGTGCTGTAGTTCCTTTATAGCCCAACATTAGCCTCATTTAGCTTAGCGGTGGTGAAGTGAAGTCATGTGACCGTGCTGTAGTTCCTTTATAGCCCAACGTTAGCCTCCTTTAGCTTAGCGGTGGTGAAGTGAAGTCATGTGACCGTGCTGTAGTTCCTTTATAGCCCAACGTTAGCCTCCTCCATTAACTATGTAATGTATTTCAATGAGAGGTGTAGTTACCAGGTAGTTGATGATGTAGTATCGGTCGTACTCGCTGTTGTTGGCGTTGATGCGGCGGTGAGCTTTCTTCCTCATGTGATCCTTCAGCGTGGTTTTATCTCTGAAGGTTTTCTCACAGTACAAACACTGCAGACTGACACACACACACACACACACACACACACACACACACACACACACACACACACACACACACACACACACACACACACACACACACACACACACACACACACACACACACACACACACACACACACACACACACACACACACACACACACACACACACACACACACACACACACACACACACACACACACAGTGGGGCTTTAACGATGATCAAACACTTACTGTATCCTCATTTCATCAACACTATCTCAAAGATAATCAGTTGTCTTAAAAATGTAAAAAAATGAACTAAATAGGAGTGCAGGGATCATAACGGTGTCATTATAATAACACTGTGTTCACTCGAGGCAGGTTAGATTTAAGAGGATGTTTTAAGAGCACCTCAGTTTAGATGCACAATGTGTGTGTTGTGTTATCTCTACATGTGTCCGGGTCTGAGAGGCATTTCTATTTCATTTGTTAAAGATTTAAATCATTATTTTGGTAAATTATTCATAAAATCCTGCTTCCCACGAATTGTAATTTCTAAGACTTTCTGTAAGGGCGATCTATGATATTCTCATACCTATTAACACGGGTAGACATTAAGGGTCAAATTCCACCATTTTATTTTCACCAAAAAAATCGACTAATAATGAAGAAAATTAACACATTTGTTGCCATAGTAATTTATGCACTAACTACTTGTACTACAACATTTGAATCATCAGTTCTTCCTCATTCTCCTCAATTGTTCATATTTGGTTTATTAAAATAATGATATTGTGGTCATTGTTAAAAAATGTCTGCTATTAATATGAGTATTATTATTAGTATAATGCGCTTTCTGCCTTCCTGTCATTAGGAGTTAGAAATGTAATGGCTATGTAATAGATTAGAACCTTCATTCTCCTGCTGGGACATTTCCCTAAAGCCAATACCTTTATGTTTTCTACTCTTCACTCACTGTCGGCATGGATGCACCGAGCCGATAGAAGACATCATCATATTGAAGCCAACTCCATCGATCAAGCCAGTGTGGCTGAAACTTTCTCTCCCTCTTCTCACGGCCCGTCCACACAGCGGCGTGCGTTGACGCTTCACCATTCACTTTGAATGGGGTGACGTTACTTTTCGCCAAACTGCATTGTGGGAAGCGACGCGGAGCGTTTCTGGCGTGGCTCGCTGCAAAAGTTGAGCAAAGTTCAGCTTTTGACGCCTCGCAGAAGCGTCAGCCAATCGAATCATATGCCAGTACAAGCTCTAGCCAATCAAACAGCTGCTTGTGTGTCAGGGGCGGGAGATTCATGTGATTGGTTGTTGGTCGAGTTTCAGACACGCCCGCCGGCAAGCGTCAACGCACGCCGCTGTGTGGACGGGCCGTCACTCTCCTTTAACTCCTCCGGTGACTTTCTTTTACTTGAAGATAGTTTTTTTCCCGGCGCTTGGCCGGTTACCGCTGGTTTTAAAAACCTTTTGGCGAATGGTTAGGTGGCGCGAAACTCTGTAGTTAACGGGAGCCTGCTCGCGCTGCGCTCTGCAGCAAACAGCCGTTTGCTTTTCACCCAACAACGACAACTGCCCCACGAAACGCTATGTTGTAGCGTTAATAAACGAAACAATTTAACAAAATTGCAAGTCAAAATACCACAGGACCATTTTTAGTTTAAAGCAATATTGTACGTTATGCTGCCCGGGGGTCTAAATAGTGCTTCCGGGCCATTTATAATGTCGAGCTCTGCCTATTAAGGCTCTATATCAGGGGGGTCACAACTCACTGCCTCATAAGTTATCAGTCGGCAACATCAATCAAATATGAGTAAATGATTCTTAATCAGCGTACCTACCAGCTCTCTATAGGGTTTAGTTAGCAGCTCATTGCTTTTAACAGATTGATTATAATACGAGGAAATATGAAGGTTTATTTCAAGCTTGTTATGAAAATAAGTCATCGAACTTTCAACGAAGATTTGTTAGAAAATGTTTTCACCTTTAATGGACTGAATTTATTTGCAAAGTGGGCTCATTAACACGTGGATACTACTGTGTAATATATGTTTACATCTATATTTAAGAAGTAAAAGACAAGCGCAAGTTTCATTTGATACTGCATTATATTTATGGAATTGGTCCGCGGGCCGCATTTGGCCCCCGGGCCGTAGTTTGGACACCTCTGACCTATAGTTTATATGAATGGATTGAAGGTCTCTCACTTGTCCAGCTTCCTCTGCAGCGCGTCCAGGAACTGGTTGCAGTAAACGATGTTGTCGGGCAGACCGATGCTGAACGAGTGTTCTCTGGCCATGTGGTTCAGCAGAGACGATCTGACACACAGGATGCAGCTTGATTTGAAAGGTCCCCTATTCACCTAAATCCACTTCCTCATGTCTCCTCTACATCAACATGTGTCTCTTCTACATCAACATGTGTCCCCTCTTCTTCACGTCTCTTCTACATCAACATGTGTCCCCTCTTCTCCATGTCTCTTCTACATCAACATGTGTCCCCTCTTCTTCATGTCTCTTCTACATCAACATGTGTCCCCTCTTCCTCATGTCTCTTCTACATCAACATGTGTCCCCTCTTCTCCATGTCTCTTCCAAATCAACATGTGTCCCCTCTTCTTCATGTCTCTTCTACATCAACATGTGTCCCCTCTTCTCCATGTCTCTTCTACATCAACATGTGTCCCCTCTTCTTCATGTCTCTTCTACATCAACATGTGTCCCCTCTTCTTCATGTCTCTTCTACATCAACATGTGTCCCCTCTTCTTCATGTCTCTTCTACATCAACATGTGTCCCCTCTTCTTCATGTCTCTTCTACATCAACATGTGTCCCCTCTTCTTCATGTCTCTTCTACATCAACATGTGTCCCCTCTTCTCCATGTCTCTTCTACATCAGCATGTGTCCCCTCTTCTTCATGTCTCTTCTACATCAACATGTGTCCCCTCTTCTCCATGTCTCTTCTACATCAACATGTGTCCCCTCTTCTTCATGTCTCTTCTACATCAACATGTGTCCCCTCTTCTTCATGTCTCTTCTACATCAACATGTGTCCCCTCTTCTTAATTTCTCTTCTACATCAACATGTGTCCCTTCTTCTTCATGTCTCTTCTACATCAACATGTGTCCCCTCTTCTTCATGTCTCTTCTTCATCAACATGTGTCCCCTCTCCTTCATGTCTCTTCTACATCAACATGTGTCCCCTCTCCTTCATGTCTCTTCTACATCAACATGTGTCCCCTCTTCTACATCAACATGTGTCCCCTCTCCTTCATGTCAGTATGTCTGTGTTTGTTCAAACGGTGCACGAGTGATCATATGTGTATGTATTTTAATGTTTGTTATGTTTGTATATGTACATGTATGCTGCAGGACGGAGTCCAGAACAAATGTCCTTACGGGGACATTAAAGTATATCGTATCGTATAACGTCTTCAGGAGGAACCAACGGGATTGACTGGAGTGACGATGTAATAATAACAACAAGTACCTGTTTCCGGAGAACTCGTCGCTGCAGAACATGCAGACGCGCTGGAAGCTTCTGTCCTCTCTCTCCTGCTGCTGCTGCTCCAACACCTCCTCCTGCAAGCAGAGGGGGAAGGAGTCCAAATACTTTGTTACTGTACTTAAGTACATGTTTCTGGTATCAGTACTTCACTACTTATTTCTGATGACTTTTTACTTTCTACTTCTTACACTTTGAACACAAATACCTGTACTTTCTACTTCTTACATGTTGAACCCAAATACCTGTACTTTCTACTTCTTACATGTTGAACCCAAATACCTGTACTTTCTACTTCTTACATGTTGGACACAAATACCTGTACTTTCTACTTCTTACATGTTGAACACAAATACCTGTACTTTCTACTTCTTACATGTTGAACTCAAATACCTGTACTTTCTACTTCTTACATGTTGAACTCAAATACCTGTACTTTCTACTTCTTACACTTTGAACACAAATACCTGTAATTTCTACTTCTTACACGTTGAACACAAATACCTGTACTTTCTACTTCTTACATGTTGAACTCAAATACCTGTACTTTCTACTTCTTACATGTTGAACTCAAATACCTGTACTTTCTACTTCTTACATTTTGAACACAAATACCTGTACTTTCTACTTCTTACATGTTGAACTCAAATACCTGTACTTTCTACTTCTTACATGTTGAACTCAAATACCTGTACTTTCTACTTCTTACATGTTGAACACAAATACCTGTACTTTCTACTTCTTACATGTTGAACTCAAATACCTGTACTTTCTACTTCTTACATGTTGAACTCAAATACCTGTACTTTCTACTTATTACATTTTGAACCCAAATACCTGTACTTTCTACTTCTTACATGTTGAACTCAAATACCTGTACTTTCTACTTGTTACATGTTGAACACAAATACCTGTACTTTCTACTTCTTACATGTTGAACACAAATACCTGTACTTTCTACTTCTTACATGTTGAACACAAATACCTGTACTTTCTACTTCTTACATGTTGAACCCAAATACCTGTACTTTCTACTTCTTACATGTTGGACACAAATACCTGTACTTTCTACTTCTTACATGTTGAACACAAATACCTGTACTTTCTACTTCTTACATGTTGAACTCAAATACCTGTACTTTCTACTTCTTACATGTTGAACTCAAATACCTGTACTTTCTACTTCTTACACTTTGAACACAAATACCTGTAATTTCTACTTCTTACATGTTGAACACAAATACCTGTACTTTCTACTTCTTACATGTTGAACTCAAATACCTGTACTTTCTACTTCTTACATGTTGAACTCAAATACCTGTACTTTCTACTTCTTACATGTTGAACTCAAATACCTGTACTTTCTACTTATTACATTTTGAACCCAAATACCTGTACTTTCTACTTCTTACATGTTGAACTCAAATACCTGTACTTTCTACTTGTTACATGTTGAACACAAATACCTGTACTTTCTACTTCTTACATGTTGAACACAAATACCTGTACTTTCTACTTCTTACACTTTGAACACAAATACCTGTACTTTCTACTTCTTACATGTTGAACACAAATACCTGTACTTTCTACTTCTTACATGTTGAACTCAAATACCTGTACTTTCTACTTCTTACATGTTGAACACAAATACCTGTACTTTCTACTTCTTACCTTTTGAACACAAATACCTGTACTTTCTACTTCTTACATGTTGAACTCAAATACCTGTACTTTCTACTTCTTACATGTTGAACACAAATACCTGTACTTTCTACTTCTTACACTTTGAACACAAATACCTGTACTTTCTACTTCTTACATGTTGAACTCAAATACCTGTACTTTCTACTTCTTACATGTTGAACACAAATACCTGTACTTTCTACTTCTTACCTTTTGAACCCAAATACCTGTACTTTCTACTTCTTACATGTTGAACACAAATACCTGTACTTTCTACTTCTTACATGTTGAACACAAATACCTGTACTTTCTACTTCTTACATTTTGAACACAAATACCTGTACTTTCTACTTCTTACATGTTGAACCCAAATGCCTGTACTTTCTACTTCTTACATTTTGAACACAAATACCTGTACTTTCTACTTCTTACATGTTGAACCCAAATGCCTGTACTTTCTACTTCTTACATGTTGAACACAAATACCTGTACTTTCTACTTCTTACATGTTGAACCCAAATACCTGTACTTTCTACTTCTTACATGTTGAACCCAAATACCTGTACTTTCTACTTCTTACATGTTGAACCCAAATACCTGTACTTTCTACTTCTTACATGTTGAACACAAATACCTGAACTTTCTACTTCTTACATGTTGAACCCAAATACCTGTACTTTCTACTTCTTACACTTTGAACACAAATAACTGTACTTTCTACTTCTTACACTTTGAACACAAATACCTGTACTTTCTACTTCTTACTCTTTGAACACAAATACCTGTACTTTCTACTTCTTACACTTTGAACACAAATAACTGTACTTTCTACTTCTTACACTTTGAACACAAATAACTGTACTTTCTACTTCTTACATGTTGAACCCAAATACCTGTACTTTCTACTTATTACATGTTGAACCCAAATACCTGTACTTTCTACTTCTTACACTTTGAACACAAATACCTGTACTTTCTACTTCTTACACTTTGAACACAAATAACTGTACTTTCTACTTCTTACACTTTGAACACAAATACCTGTACTTTCTACTTCTTACCTTTTGAACCCAAATACCTGTACTTTCTACTTCTTACATGTTGAACACAAATACCTGTACTTTCTACTTCTTACATGTTGAACACAAATACCTGTACTTTCTACTTCTTACATTTTGAACACAAATACCTGTACTTTCTACTTCTTACATGTTGAACCCAAATGCCTGTACTTTCTACTTCTTACATTTTGAACACAAATACCTGTACTTTCTACTTCTTACATGTTGAACCCAAATGCCTGTACTTTCTACTTCTTACATGTTGAACACAAATACCTGTACTTTCTACTTCTTACATGTTGAACCCAAATACCTGTACTTTCTACTTCTTACATGTTGAACCCAAATACCTGTACTTTCTACTTCTTACATGTTGAACCCAAATACCTGTACTTTCTACTTCTTACATGTTGAACACAAATACCTGAACTTTCTACTTCTTACATGTTGAACCCAAATACCTGTACTTTCTACTTCTTACACTTTGAACACAAATAACTGTACTTTCTACTTCTTACACTTTGAACACAAATACCTGTACTTTCTACTTCTTACTCTTTGAACACAAATACCTGTACTTTCTACTTCTTACACTTTGAACACAAATAACTGTACTTTCTACTTCTTACACTTTGAACACAAATAACTGTACTTTCTACTTCTTACATGTTGAACCCAAATACCTGTACTTTCTACTTATTACATGTTGAACCCAAATACCTGTACTTTCTACTTCTTACACTTTGAACACAAATACCTGTACTTTCTACTTCTTACACTTTGAACACAAATAACTGTACTTTCTACTTCTTACACTTTGAACACAAATACCTGTACTTTCTACTTCTTACATGTTGAACCCAAATACCTGTACTTTCTACTTCTCTCATTTTCCAAACAGCTGGTTCCTTTAGTCTGAATGTGTGTTTGGTGGCGTGATCATTATTCTTTAGAGTCATTGCGTGCCTATTGATTTGAACACGATCCGTGTATCCATCATTTCCTGGTCTTCTCTAAAGAAGAGGGACCAATGGAAACGTTGTCATGTTGCCGTTGTTCAGCATGGAAAACATTCATTAGCTTCTAACAATGACATTATTGTTCTATTAATATAAAGGGAGGTCAGGTACTCTTTAAAACAGCTGCTAGTTATGGGTACTTTTTACTGAAGTACATTTCAAAGCCTCTTTACTTTGACTTGAGTAAAGAAGTTTAGTCAGTACTTCTACTTTCACCATACTAGACTCCTAGTGCTATTTTTAAACACTACTGGAGTGAAGGATGTTGGTGCTTTTGCCATCTCCTCCTGCAGGAGACACACCGTCAGAAACACCACAGAAGAAGACCTGCCAGATCAGATCAGATCAGATCAGGTCTTCCAGATAGACGGACATTTCCTCACCAGGCGTTTCTGCTGCAGCTTCTCTCTGAGGACTCGATCCTCTGGGAGGACGTCACACAGCAGGAAGTAGTCCTCCTGCTTCTCTGTAACAACGACACATGAGACATGACAGACATGTCAGTTTTTCAGAGAGAACAACATGTTTCAGTGATATTTGTTACGAATTTCAAGCTAATGATGCATTCGAATCGTAGGAGATCAGGGGTGCATGAACAGTGGTTCAGAGCTTTGACCATCGCAGAGAATTTGTTGGTATTTTTCTCAAAAGTGTAAAAAATCTTACTTTTTCTCAAAACCCACAAAATGCAGACATTTTCTCAAAAAACACAAAATTATGACTTTTTCTCCAAAAACACAAAATTATGACTTTTTCTCCAAAAACACAAAATTATGACTTTTTCTCCAAAAACACAAAATTATGACTTTTTCTCAAATTATGACTTTTTCTCAAAAGTGTAAAAAATCTGACTTTCAAAAAACACAAAATTATGTTTTTTTCACAAAAACCACAAAATTATGACTTTTTCTCAAAAACCACAAAATTATGACTTTCTCAAAAACCACAAAATTATGACTTTTTCTCAAAAAACACAAAATTATGACTTTTTCTCAAAAAACAAAATTATGACATTTTCTCAAAAATTATGACTTTTTCTCAAAAGTGTAAAAAATCTGACTTTCAAAAAACACAAAATTATGATTTTTTCTCAAAAACCACAAAATTATGACTTTTTCTCAAAAACCACAAAATTATGACTTTTTCTCAAAAAACACAAAATTATGACTTTTTCTCAAAAAACACAAAATTATGACTTTTTCTCAAAAACCACAAAATTATGACTTTTTCTCAAAAACCACAAAATTATGACTTTTTCTCAAAAAACACAAAATTATGACTTTTTCTCAAAAACCACAATATTATGACTTTTTCTCAAAAAACACAAAAATATGACTTTTTCTCAAAAAACACAAAATTATGACTTTTTCTCCAAAAACACAAAATTATGACTTTTTCTCAAAAAACACAAAATTATGATTTTTTCTCAAAAACCACAAAATTATGACTTTTTCTCAAAAACCACAAAATTATGACTTTTTCTCAAAAAACACAAAATTATGACTTTTTCTCAAAAATCACAAAATTATGACTTTTTCTCAAAAAACACAAAAATATGACTTTTTCTCAAAAAACACAAAATTATGACTTTTTCTCAAAAAACACAAAATTATGACTTTTTCTCAAAAACACAAAATTATGACTTTTTCTCAAAAAACACAAAATTATGACTTTTTCTCAAAAAACACAAAATTATGACTTTTTCTCAAAAAACACAAAATTATGACTTTTTCTCAACAAACACAAAATTATGACTTTTTCTCAAAAAACACAAAATTATGACTTTTTCTCCAAAAACACAAAATTATGACTTTTTCTCAAAAACCACAAAATGACTTTCTCAAAAAACACAAAATTATGACTTTTTCTCAAAAAACACAAAATTATGACTTTCTCAAAAAACACAAAATTATGACTTTTTCTCAAAAACCACAAAATTATGACTTTCTCAAAAACCACAAAATTATGACTTTTTCTCAAAAAACACAAAATTATGACTTTTTCTCAAAAAACAAAATTATGACATTTTCTCAAAAATTATGACTTTTTCTCAAAAGTGTAAAAAATCTGACTTTCAAAAAACACAAAATTATGATTTTTTCTCAAAAACCACAAAATTATGACTTTTTCTCAAAAACCACAAAATTATGACTTTTTCTCAAAAACCACAAAATTATGACTTTTTCTCAAAAACCACAAAATTATGACTTTTTCTCAAAAACCACAAAATTATGACTTTTTCTCAAAAACCACAAAATTATGACTTTTTCTCAAAAAACACAAAATTATGACTTTTTCTCAAAAACCACAAAATTATGACTTTTTCTCAAAAAACACAAAAATATGACTTTTTCTCAAAAACCACAAAATTATGATTTTTTCTCAAAAACCACAAAATCATGACTTTTTCTCAAAAAACACAAAATTATGACTTTTTCTCAAAAACCACAAAATCATGACTTTTTCTCAAAACACATAATTATGACTTTTTCTCAAAAACCACAAAATTATGACTTTTTCTCAAAAAACACAAAATTATGACTTTTTCTCAAAAACACAAAATTATGATTTTTTTCTCAAAAAACACAAAATTATGACTTTTTCTCAAAAAACAAAATTATGACTTTTTCTCAAAAACCACAAAATCATGACTTTTTCTCAAAAAACCACAAAATTATGACTTTTTCTCAAAAAACCACAAAATTATGACTTTTTCTCAAAAACCACAAAATTATGACTTTTTCTCAAAAACACAAAATTATGATTTTTTTCGCAAAAAACCACAAAATTGACTTTTTCTCAAAAACACAAAATTATGATTTTTTCGCAAAAAAACACAAAATTATGATTTTTTCTCAAAAACCACAAAATCATGACTTTTTCTCAAAAAACACAAAATTATGACTTTTTCTCAAAAACCACAAAATCATGACTTTTTCTCAAAACACATAATTATGACTTTTTCTCAAAAACCACAAAATTATGACTTTTTCTCAAAAAACACAAAATTATGACTTTTTCTCAAAAACACAAAATTATGATTTTTTTCTCAAAAAACACAAAATTATGACTTTTTCTCAAAAAACAAAATTATGACTTTTTCTCAAAAACCACAAAATCATGACTTTTTCTCAAAAAACCACAAAATTATGATTTTTTTCTCAAAAAACACAAAATTATGACTTTCTCAAAAAACAAAATTATGACTTTTTCTCAAAAACCACAAAATCATGACTTTTTCTCAAAAAACCACAAAATTATGACTTTTTCTCAAAAACCACAAAATTATGACTTTTTCTCAAAAACACAAAATTATGATTTTTTTCGCAAAAAACCACAAAATTGACTTTTTCTCAAAAACACAAAATTATGATTTTTTCGCAAAAAAACACAAAATTATGACATTTTCTCAAAAAACACAAAATTATGACTTTTTCTCAAAAAACAAAATTATGACTTTTACTCAAAAACACAAAATTATGATTTTTTCGCAAAAAACCACAATATTATGACTTTTTCTCAAAAAACACAATTATGACTTTTTCTCAAAAACCACAAAATTATGACTTTTTCTCAAAAAACACAAAATTATGACTTTTTCTCAAAAAACACAATGACTTTTTCTCAAAAACACAAAATTATGATTTTTTCGCAAAAAAACACAAAATTATGACTTTTTCTCAAAAACCACAAAATTATGACTTTTTCTCAAAAACCACAAAATTATGACTTTTTCTCAAAAACCACAAAATTATGACTTTTTCTCAAAAACCACAAAATCATGACTTTTTCTCAAAAAACACATAATTATGACTTTTTCTCAAAAACCACAAAATTATGACTTTTTCTCAAAAAACACAAAATCATGACTTTTTCTCAAAAACCACAAAATCATGACTTTTTCTCAAAAACCACAAAATTATGACTTCTTCTCAAAATCTCAAACATTTAGACTTTTTCTAAACATGTGATGAAGTGGATCCGATGGTCTGATGACGCAGTATCTTCAGAAGAAATGACTCATTCATTTAAGTCATTTCTTATTTTAAAAGTTACTTGCCTGTAAATCATTTGTTCTTTAATTGTATTCATCTTTAATCTGTGCTGTTTTTCATTCTCACCCTGTTGCTGATAAACTACTGAACTTCCCCACGGAGATTAATAAAGGTCCATCTCATCTCCTCTCCTCTCCTCTCCTCTCTCCTCTCTCCTCATCTCCTCTCCTCTCTCCTCTCCTCTCATCTCCTCTTAGAAAGTGACCTCACCTACGGGGCCGGTGGAGTTAGTTTTGATGACGCTGCAGAAATCTGTGATCGGCTGTTCCAGGAACCGTCCTCTCCAGAACAGCAGGTACCTGAGGGAGGGGGGGGGGGAGAGGCTGATCAGCGTCCATCCCACAGGAGAGAATAACACACACCTCAACTTGGAAAGAGCAAAATGTGCAAAAGGACAAAACAAAGAATGTATTTTCTCGCCGCGTCTTTGTGGGCGAGCAGAGCAACTCTTCTGTTGTTCCTTACCTCTGTGATTGGGTCTGTTCTGCAACACTACCAGGTACAAGTGTTGGTTCTGTTCTGCAGTACTGCAACACTACCAGGTACAAGTGTTGGTTCTGTTCTGCAACACTACCAGGTACAAGTGTTGGTTCTGTTCTGCAGTACTGCAACACTACCAGGTACAAGTGTTGGGTCTGTTCTGCAGTACTGCAACACTACCAGGTACAAGTGTTGGTTCTGTTCTGCAACACTACCAGGTACAAGTGTTGGTTCTGTTCTGCAGTACTGCAACACTACCAGGTACAAGTGTTGGGTCTGTTCTGCAGTACTGCAACACTACCAGGTACAAGTGTTGGTTCTGTTCTGCAACACTACCAGGTACAAGTGTTGGTTCTGTTCTGCAACACTACCAGGTACAAGTGTTGGTTCTGTTCTGCAGTACTGCAACACTACCAGGTACAAGTGTTGGTTCTGTTCTGCAACACTACCAGGTACAAGTGTTGGTTCTGTTCTGCAGTACTGCAACACTACCAGGTACAAGTGTTGGTTCTGTTCTGCAACACTACCAGGTACAAGTGTTGGTTCTGTTCTGCAGTACTGCAACACTACCAGGTACAAGTGTTGGTTCTGTTCTGCAACACTACCAGGTACAAGTGTTGGTTCTGTTCTGCAGTACTGCAACACTACCAGGTACAAGTGTTGGTTCTGTTCTGCAGTACTGCAACACTACCAGGTACAAGTGTTGGGTCTGTTCTGCAGTACTGCAACACTACCAGGTACAAGTGTTGGTTCTGTTCTGCAACACTACCAGGTACAAGTGTTGGTTCTGTTCTGCAGTACTGCAACACTACCAGGTACAAGTGTTGGGTCTGTTCTGCAGTACTGCAACACTACCAGGTACAAGTGTTGGTTCTGTTCTGCAACACTACCAGGTACAAGTGTTGGTTCTGTTCTGCAACACTACCAGGTACAAGTGTTGGTTCTGTTCTGCAGTACTGCAACACTACCAGGTACAAGTGTTGGTTCTGTTCTGCAGTACTGCAACACTACCAGGTACAAGTGTTGGTTCTGTTCTGCAGTACTGCAACACTACCAGGTACAAGTGTTGGTTCTGTTCTGCAACACTACCAGGTACAAGTGTTGGTTCTGTTCTGCAACACTACCAGGTACAAGTGTTGGTTCTGTTCTGCAGTACTGCAACACTACCAGGTACAAGTGTTGGTTCTGTTCTGCAGTACTGCAACACTACCAGGTACAAGTTGGTCAACATCTACATCCTGTCAGAGACTTTCTGACTCACAGACCGTAATAACCTGAGAGGCTCCATCAGCTTCCTCTGGGACCCGAAGCATGCTCCTGACTGCTACCCTCTGATGGAGGTCAATAATGAGACAGTATGAAGTGGACTTGTGGTTCTGCTCTGGCTTTATGCTTCAGTGTTTACTAACTGAAAGAATATTGCTTTTACTTTTGAATGGTTATTTCATTTAGTTTTTTAAGAGGCAGGTGAAATAAGAGTTTCCTCTCCCTGCTCCTTTGCACCATGCGCTGTCAAAGGAAAACAACAACCCGTGTAGTGACCACGATATCCATCTGTTTTGTGTCCTTTGTTAGTGGCTCACTCGTGGGACCGACGAACAGACGCTTGTAGTTTGAGAGAAAAAATAGAAATGTCCAGATTCGATTGGAAAGTAAGAGTTTATTCCAAAAAAGGCAAAAATAAATAAACGTTTATAAACAAACTATTCGTCCTATAAACTGATGTTTCAATGTTAAAGCACGATAAAGAACCAAGCTGTGACGCTCCCAACCAGCGAGGTCTAACAACGGTTTGCTTCAGTCAGCACCTCGACCTGCAGAGGAACGCACTCAAATTATATACACCACAGAATCTCAGGTTATGTACTGTAAAAAGATAAGATCCTATAATCTAAGGAAATGCTCCTACAACCAGTATAAGTGTACAAGCTTTGTTTTAAAATAACTGCCATGTGTGGAATAAACAAATCCATAAATGAAATAGTAGCACAGCTGGATAGCTCTCGGCTGTTTCGCTTCATCACAAACTGCAGACAGGAACAGTCTCCACACTCATTTCATCTCAAAGACTGCAGCCACCATTTAGAAAATGTTAGGGCAGCATCCTTTGGTTCCTATCAGCCTTTACAAACACACTACACGTATACAGCTTTGTACATGTAGTGTGTTTAGACTGTAAGTGTAACATAGAATGTTATCTCATCGCTACGACCTCTGCTTTCACCACTCTTAGTTATTTATTTGGGTCTATTTGTTACTCAGACTGCAAGGAATCTGGGTGTGACCCTAGATAACAACCTGTCCTTCACTGCAAACATCGCTGCTACAACCCGCTGCTGCAGATACACGCTTTACAACATCAGGAGGATACGTCCCCAGCTGACCCAGAAAGCCACGCAGGTTCTGGTCCAGGCTCTCGTCACCTCACGCCTAGACTACTGCAACTCCCTCCTGGCTGGTCTACCTGCATGTGCCATCTGACCTCTGCAGCTCATCCAGAATGCAGCGGCTCGTCTGGTCTTCAACCTTCCTAAATGTTCCCACACCACTCCGCTCCTCCGCTCCCTCCACTGGCTTCCGGTAACTGCTAGAATCCACTTCAAGACAATGGTACTTGCGTACCATGCTGCGAATGGATCTGGCCCTTCCTACATCCAGGACATGGTTAAACCGTACACCCCAGCACGTGCACTCCGCTCTGCATCAACCAAACGGCTCGCTGCACCCTCACTGCCAAGGGGACCCAAGTTCTCATCAGCAGAAACACGTGGGTTTGCTATCCTGGCTCCAAGATGGTGGAATGAGCTCCCATTGACATCAGGACAGCAGAAAGCTTACACACCTTCCAGACTGAAAACTCATCTCTTTCGACTCCACTTCGAGCGATAGAACTATTAACAAAGCACTTATATACTAATAAAGGACTGGCTTACCTAAAGCCAGTTGAGTAGCACTTGAAATGTTTGGCTCTATGAAACCTGATGTACTTTATGATTCTGTTTTCTTCAAGGTTGTGTCTTCCTGGTCGATTGCACTTATTGTAAGTCGCTTTGGATAAAAGCGTCAGCTAAATGCAATGTAATGTTACTGCAGTGAGAGTTGCCAAAGAAACGTTGTTGTACTTTGTATGATGACAATAAAGATATGTTGTATTCTATCCCTGCGTGACAGAGTTTGATCTACAGCTCGTACTTTGGGAGGTCAGCGATGAGTTTGACGTCTGCGATGACCAGCTTGTGCTCCAGCAGCAGGTGTTTGAGGAGGATGTCTTTCTGTCTCTCTGAGCTGGGACAGAAGAGACAGACCAGCAGCTCTTCACAGGGGACACCGGGAGCATCAGGCGGCTGCTCCGGGAAACTCAGAGGCTCCAGGATGCTGTCGTCACCTGAGGGTTACATTATGTTAGTGGCAAATCACAACATTCAAAACTGTTATTTCATTTATATTTTAAGACGCAGAGCAGAATACAGAATTAAAAATAACAGTGTTCCTCTTAGTCTTAACTGCTCTTTACTACAGACTGAAGACTAAGTTAAGTTGCTGTTAAGACTAAGTTAAATTAATGTTAAGACTAAGTTAAGACCAAGTTAAAGGTCCCATGTCAGGCTTTTCTGGTTATCACCCGTCCCCTTGTGTGTAATGAAGGTTTGTATGCATGTAAACGGTGTGCAGAGTCACAAACCCTCAAAGTGCACCCTGTAGGGAGTAAAGCTCTAACACAGAGAAGACCTGTCTGTGCTGCCCCAGAACGCCTCGTTGGGGATTTCTCTTGTTCCATTGTTTACTTCTTGGGTATAGTGACGTATTTCGGGTATAGTGACGTAACGTAACATCCGCGCAGCCCTTACGTTTGGACCAATCCGCGGACTAGCTCACACACACACACTCGGCGGGACGTTGCGAGGCTCGCTGCTGAGAGGAGCGGACAGTGTGAGCTGGCTCACTGATGTGGGGTCGGCGAGACAGCGAGACAGCGAGACACCGCGGAACTCAGCCTGGGCACAAATTCCCAGCCAGGCTGCGGGTGTGTGTGTGTGTGTGTTCGGGCTGGGTTTTGCTGTGTCTCGCTGTCTCGCAGACGGCCACTGGGCTCACAGGGAGGGGGGGCAGGAGCTCCAACAAGCCGTTTAGGACAGAGAGTGAATACACATACTATACGGAGATGCTGGATGAGAAACCAATGTGAGTTTGGAACATTGAACAATGTGAATCTATTCTAGTAGACCTCAACAATGGAATTATGATCAGTAGAAATGGCCATGACATGGGACCTTTAAGACTGAGTTAAGCTTAAATTGAGACTAGGTTAAGTTACTACTACTACTACTACTACTACCACCACCACCACCACCACCACCACCACCACCACCACCACCACTACCACCACTACTACTACTACTACTACTACTACTACTTTCAGAATATTAATCTCTGTATTTCTGTTGTGTTCCTATGTTTAGATGCTGTTGTTTAATTCACTTTCTCTCCGTGTATTTTATATGTAAAAGCACTTTGTAACTATGTTTTTATAACCGTTAAAAAACACAGGCTAATGGTTAGCATGTTAGCACAGGCGCCTAACTCTCGGCTGTTTGGCTTAATTACAAACTGCTGACAGGAACATTCTTCATATGAATGTAATCCCTGACTGACTCTGAGTTTCATCTACAGCTGATTATATTATTTACAGCACTAAAGCTATTTTTAAATTAACTGAAACGTTTAAAAGAAACCAACTCACCATCTCTGTTTCGGGTACAGGCTGCCATCTCTGGTGTGTCACATGTCCAAACAGCGGCTGACGCACCAATCAGAAGCCGGCAAAGCGTCTTCTTCTTCTCTCAGATTATTAGCGGGTCGTAAACTATTTAAAGATGCATTTACCGCCACCTGCTGTCGAGAGCGAGCATCATCATTTCACAAAATCACCAACCATGTTTACCCCTTGTAATTGAATGATTTAGTTCATTTATTAAGTATATAAGTATTAGTATTTTCATCTAAATCCCATCTTGTACTTGTATTCCCTGAGCTGACTGAATCCGACCAATAAAAACAGGTTAAAAAAATAACGAAAGTCTACTAAAGTTTATTTGGCCATAAATTAGAGATGTATAATGAGCACATAATGTTGCATAAATCACATTAAACCATTATACTCAGGTTTAAGCTGTTAGTCTTTCAATGTGCCTTGTCTTCTTGTAACAATAATACACACATTTATAATAACATTTATTTATTTAGCTCTTTCCTTAACACAACAACAAGAAACAACACATTAAACACAGTTTAGATCAATATAATTCACGGATAAACCAACTATACAAAGGTTTCTTATTGTGTTATTCATCCTGACACATGTTTAATGTTAACCATTTGTCTCCTGATGTTTAGTTTTAAGATGAAAGGGAATTTATTTGGACATTTTCTACATTAAAGTATTTTTAATGTCTGACTTTATATTTTCAGTTGCAGTGTGTGACCACCAGGAGGCGCACACACCTACGCTTCTCCTCCCTTGCTGCAATTTTCTTTTTTGCATTTTAATTATTTCACAAAATCAGATTGTTTCTAATCAAATGGTCATTAAAAGAAACTCATGTTAAGTTCAAAGGATGAAGTTCTTCCATCCGATGCTCTTCAGAATCAGAACTGGCTTTATTATGTAGGTTTACACATAAGAGGAATTCGCTTTTGTATATGTGGTGCAGACAGAGACACAGAAAGAACAATACGGAGCAAATTCAGAGGCAAATATTATGCTTTTTATACGTGTTTACATATTTAGAACACATGACATATGACATGATGCAGCACTGATATAACATGTTCTCCTTATTGACAAACTACAACGTTAAAATCCGTTTTGCCTCTTAGTGATACAAATAAGATAACATATTATTATAAAATTATATAATTCAGATTAAGTAAAGAGAATAGATTTACCTATTTAGAAAATCTAAAATAACTAGGTATGTACACGTTATTAATAATAAAATACTCGACGGAACACAGGGATTTTACCCTTTGCAGCCCATTTACATGCACTAACACCTACAGGAGAGGGAAGAGCTTAGTTTTATTTGTAAGGCACTTGTGTATGCCTCCATTTTGTGTCTTCTTTCCAACTAGTAGAAAGAAATACAATATCCACATTTGGGAGATATTGTCTATGTGTGTCCGGCAGTGGCTCAGTCAGTAGGGGCTTGGATTGTGAGCCGTAGGGTCGCCGGCTCAAGTCCCCGGATCGACCTAAATATGGAGTGTGGACTGCTACTTGGAGAGGTCCCAGTTCACCTCCTGGCCCTGCCGTGGTGCCCTTGAGCACGGCACCGGACAACCCCCTCAGCCCCCCAATCCCCATTGCTCCCCGGGCGCTGTGCAATAGTTGCCCACTGCTCATAGCACTAGACTCCTGGTGCTAGACTCCTGGTGGTAGACTCCTGGTGCTAGACTCCTGGCTCTAGACTCTTGGCACTAGACTCCTGGTATTAGACTCCTGGCTCTAGACTCCTGATACTAGACTCCTGGCTCTAGACTCCTGGTACTAGACTCATGGCTCTAGACTCCTGGTGCTAGACTCCTGGCCCTAGACTCCTGGTACTAGACTCCTGGCGCTAGACTCCTGGCTCTAGACTCCTGGTACTAGACTCCTGGCTCTAGACTCCTGGTGCTAGTCTCCTGGTGCTAGACTCCTAGTGCTAGTCTCCTGGTACTAGACTCCTAGTGCTAGACTCCTGGCTCTAGACTCCTGGTGCTAGTCTCCTGGTAATAGACTCCTGGCTCTAGACTCCTGGTGCTAGACTCCTGGTACTAGACTCCTGGCTCTAGACTCCTGGTACTAGACTCATGGTGCTAGACTCCTGGCACTAGACTCCTGGCTCTAGTCTCCTGGCTCTAGACTCCTGGTGCTAGACTCCTGGCTCTAGACTCCTGGTACTAGACTCCTGGCTCTAGACTCCTGGTGCTAGTCTCCTGGTGCTAGACTCCTAGTGCTAGTCTCCTGGTACTAGACTCCTAGTGCTAGACTCCTGGCTCTAGACTCCTGGTGCTAGTCTCCTGGTAATAGACTCCTGGCTCTAGACTCCTGGTGCTAGACTCCTGGTACTAGACTCCTGGCTCTAGACTCCTGGTACTAGACTCATGGTGCTAGACTCCTGGTGCTAGACTCCTTGCACTAGACTCATGGTGCTAGACTCCTGGCTCTAGACTCCTGGTACTAGACTCCTGGCTCTAGACTCCTGGTACTAGACTCATGGTGCTAGACTCCTGGTGCTAGACTCCTTGCACTAGACTCCTGGTACTAGACTCCTGGTACTAGACTCCTAGTACTAGCCTCCTAGTGCTAGACTCCTGGCACTAGACTCCTGGCTCTAGTCTCCTGGCTCTAGACTCCTGGTGCTAGACTCCTAGTACTAGACTCCTAGTGCTAGACTCCTGGTACTAGACTCCTGCTGCTAGACTCCTAGTACTAGACTCCTAGTGCTAGACTCCTGGTACCAGACTCTTGCTGCTAGACTCCTGCTATTAGACTCCTGGTTCTAGGCTCCTAGTGCTAGACTCCTTGTACTAGACTCCTGGCGCTATACTCCTGGTACTAGACTCATAGTACTAGTCTCCTGGTGCTAGTCTCCTGGCCCTAGACTCCTAGTGCTAGACTCCTGCTGCTAGACTCCTGGCTCTAGACTCCTGGCACTAGACTCCTAGTGCTAGACTCCTGGTACTAGACTCCTGCTGCTAGACTCCTAGTACTAGACTCCTGGCTCCAGACTCCTGGTGCTAGACTCCTGGTACTAGATTCCTGCTATTAGACTCCTGGTGCTAGACTGCTGGTACTAGACTCCAGGTGCTATACTCCTGGTATTAGATTCCTGCTATTACACTCCTGGTGCTAGACTCCTGGCTCTAGACTCCTAGTGCTAGACTCCTAGTGCTAGACTCCTAGTGCTAGACTCCTGGTGCTAGACTCCTGCTGCTAGACTCCTGGTGCTAGACTCCTGGTACTAGACTCCTGCTGCTAGACTCCTGCTGCTAGACTCCTGGTGCTAGACTCCTGCTGCTAGACTCCTGGTGCTAGACTCCTGGTACTAGACTCCTGCTGCTAGACTCCTGGTGCTAGACTCCTGGTACTAGACTGCTGCTGCTAGACTCCTGGTGCTAGACTCCTGCTGCTAGACTCCTGCTATTAGACTCCTGGTTCTAGGCTCCTAGTGCTAGACTCCTTGTACTAGACTCCTGGTGCTAGGATGGGTTAAAAGCAGAGAACACATGTCACTGTGTGTGCTGTGTGCTCAGCATGTGTGACCATTAAAGAGGGTTTCATCCCTCCAATATCTATCTATCTGTATGTATAGATGCTACTGTAATTCATCAAAAGTTACCTTTACAAAATGCCATATTTGCATATTTAGACTATTTCAGAAAACTTAATGTGAGTAATGTCCTTATTTACCTGTAGTAGAGAATCAAAATGTACCTCAACCTATTTATATAGTCTGATTATATGTTTTATAATCTGTGGGATAGAGTAGAAACACATTGTATGCATCAGTCAGGTATTTAATATTTGTCCTTTTTTTTTTTATTTAGCTCTATTTATTTGTGATGTTTTATTTTGTTCACTGCACTGTGTGTCTTTGAATATTTGTAATTAATATAATAGAACATCAAATAAATTGTGAAGGTAAAACGTTTTAAAATAAGATATGTAAGTGTTTAAAATTAACCTGAAACAGAACCCGGCGGGCGTTAGGACCCGGATGTGACGCGTGACGTAGCACGACAACAGGAGGACCTGCACGTTTCTGGTAGGTGTGTGTTAGCATCTGTGGCTTTAGCCTGAGTTTCTCACGTAAATGCATGATTTTAAACACCAAAAGAGACTTTAAGCTTCTCTCCTGAAGGTTCCTCTGACCCGCTGTCACTGACATGTTGCGTTGTGTTTCACATTGTTTTTTAAAAGTTAAAAATGCCTGTTAGCCGCTGATGCTAGCTGTTAGCACTGAGTGTACTGACAGCTGCAGGTGAAGCTGATTAAAGGTGGAACATGGAGACGGTTTGAAGGTGAATGTTGTTAAGGTGGAAGAGGTGGAAGTTACCAAGTAGATTTAAGGGCTTTATCATCATACAGTAAGAACAGCAGCTGCACTGTTGATATGCAATGCACATCTGAAGCTCCTCCAACAATGCAATATGATTATATATATAGGACATAAAACAATACATTAAAATAGTGCATGAAGAAACAGAGTAAAATAGTGCAGACTAGTGTACAAGTAATGCAGATGAAGTAAACTATATACATGTACAAATACATATACGATAAGCTAAATAATGCAGATGCAACGTTGTAAGTGACCAAGTAAATGCAGGAGACTGTATATATGTAAAGGGACTCAAGTATTCAATTTAAAAAGCCTTTCTGGTTAGTGATCTTCTGTTGAAATTGTCCATTTATCTTCTGCTTTGGAAAGGGAAGATAATACCATTCACTTCCCTGTATTTACCTCAGAGACATGATTACTAGTTACTTTGAAGAAGAGCTGAAATGATGAGTTGATGATGATGACACTTTATGATTGAGAATGGAAATGTCAAATATTTCCAGCACATGGATTTAACTCTGGGTTTTGTCTCTACAAAGGTTCGAAAGAGGGTTCGGGCCACATGGGGGAAATGTTTTGGGGATGTGACTAAAAGTAGAAAAAATAATAATAATTAAAACATTTTTTTAATTTTTTCTTCAGATTATTTAGTTTTTTCGGAAAACCATTGTCAAAAGAAAAAAAAAAGTCTAGGATACATTTTTTTTCTCCATATCTCATAATTCCAACAAATAATTCTGAGTTTATTTTAGAATTCTGAGTAAAAAAAAATGTTGTCATTATTTTTTCAGATAAATAAAATGTCAAACAAAATTGAAAGAAAAAAAGAAAATCTCATTTTTACTTTTGGTCACTCCCATGGTTTCCCTCATGTGGCTCTAATCCCCTTCTGTCCAAAACAACATGAACATATTTAGATATACAAGATAAACCATTTCCCTAGAGACATGTTGACTGTGAGCTGTCTTCTTGCTTTCTGGGGATCTCGTTGTTGTTGGTGACTCGCTGCAGTTTTCCTGAAGAGTCCGGGCGTTCCCACCAGTTGAATATGTTGGTAGAATTGAACATGGGTGTCTATTGGCGTGGCAGCTGGAGTTTTTGCCACTTAATGACACTATTGGGCCAGATGTGATGGTTACTTTGATATAGTGAAGACATCGAGACGACTGACAAATTCAGCTACTGTAAGCATGAACATTGAATATGTAGAGTGAGTATTGTGGGATTTAGAGCAGGTTTAATATCAGGAGATTTTTTAAAGACCCACTAAGAAGTGATGATGTCATCCAGCATTCTGAACATTCCGACACATGCACAGCCATTATAAAATCTGAAACGCTCTGAACATTTCTCACAACCTAAACGGTTATTTTAGGACAACCGTTCAATCGATCAAAAAACCCTTTTGGTCCAATAGAGTGGAGAGTCTGGAGAGCTGTTTAAACTCTGAATCTTTTTTCTCCGTTAAAGTATGCCCGATCAGTAAGACCTCAAAGTTGGATGATTTTGAGCTCTGTTCTCGCCGATCTCCCATTCATTCCTATGGGGAACAGTTAGATTAAAGTTGCTGCATTTAGATTACATTTTTGTTGTGATTAGGCCGTCTCTTGTGTTGACCGGTGCATGCTAAAACGATTTTCAGCGTTATTTCTCTCTGATGTTTAGTGCTGTTGAGTCTCTGTCAGCCTGTGTTTCTTTCCCAGAGTTCTGTCTGAGCTAATGTCTGCGTCACTGGTGGCCCACAGAGAAAGCAGTGGTGGAAAGCACTTAGGGCTGTCCCGAATACCATTTGTCGGGCTCCGGATATTCGGTAGTAATCAGCAGCGAACAAATTCAACACGTGTATTTCGGTTTTATTCACGACATTCATTTTGTTATTCTACAGTATTGTTGTTTTATAGTTATTTGTTAAAGTAACTCAATTTGTGTTCTTTGAAATTGAAAAGGATATTGCATTGTGTTTGTTACTTTCGTTGCAGTTGTAGTGTCTCTACTTTAAAGAGTCCTCTCCTGCTGATGTTCAGGTGTATATCAGTATGTAGTGTCTCTACTTTAAAGAGTCCTCTCCTGCTGATGTTCAGGTGTATATCAGTATGTAGTGTCTCTACTTTAAAGAGTCCTCTCCTGCTGATGTTCAGGTGTATATCAGTATGTAGTGTCTCTACTTTAAAGAGTCCTCTCCTGCTGATGTTCAGGTGTATATCAGTATGTAGTGTCTCTACTTTAAAGAGTCCTCTACTGCTGATGTTCAGGTGTATATCAGTATGTAGTGTCTCTACTTTAAAGAGTCCTCTCCTGCTGATGTTCAGGTGTATATCAGTATGTAGTGTCTCTACTTTAAAGAGTCCTCTCCTGCTGATGTTCAGGTGTATATCAGAAGGTAGTGTCTCGACTTTAAAGAGTCCTCTCCTGCCGATGTTCAGGTGTATATCAGTATGTAGTGTCTCTACTTTAAAGAGTCCTCTCCTGCTGATGTTCAGGTGTATATCAGTATGTAGTGTCTCTACTTTAAAGAGTCCTCTCCTGCTGATGTTCAGGTGTATATCAGTATGTAGTGTCTCGACTTTAAAGAGTCCTCTCCTGCCGATGTTCAGGTGTATATCAGTATGTAGTGTCTCTACTTTAAAGAGTCCTCTCCTGCTGATGTTCAGGTGTATATCAGTATGTAGTGTCTCTACTTTAAAGAGTCCTCTCCTGCTGATGTTCAGGTGTATATCAGTATGTAGTGTCTCTACTTTAAAGAGTCCTCTCCTGCTGATGTTCAGGTGTATATCAGTATGTAGTGTCTCGACTTTAAAGAGTCCTCTCCTGCCGATGTTCAGGTGTATATCAGTATGTAGTGTCTCTACTTTAAAGAGTCCTCTCCTGCTGATGTTCAGGTGTATATCAGTATGTAGTGTCTCTACTTTAAAGAGTCCTCTCCTGCTGATGTTCAGGTGTATATCAGTATGTAGTGTCTCAACTTTAAAGAGTCCTCTCCTGCCGATGTTCAGGTGTATATCAGTATGTAGTGTCTCTACTTTAAAGCTAAATAAATAACAAAGAAGACCTTTGACCGGCACTTTTCAAATTTTGTCCGGAAGATTTAAACTTTAACGGACATGTTGACCGGCGGGAAACTGAAACTCTGCCTCACGGTCCCCTCGTCCCTTGGAAGAGGCGGAGAGGTGGGTGTTCTTCATCTGCTGGTGGCAAACCGGAGAGAAATATAGCAGGAGCAAACGCTTGCCTCGTGGAGGGAGAAACAGAGCCAAAGCGGAGAATAAACAGAAGGGCAACCATGGCAACCAGGCGCGGGAAGTCTTCTTCGCTGCTTTTGTGGCAGACTACAGCGCCACTTACAGGCCCGGCATATGTACTACAGCGTCTCCAGCGCTTTCGAGCGGTCTCGTGTGAACGGACACGTTTCTGTTGCCTGTTGCGTGTGGTAGGAAGACTTTTTTGATAACGATTGCGGTCCGTTTGCGTTATCGTCCTCGTGGGGCCGGGGCTTTAGTGTTTTTATTCCAGTTGTATGTAGTAGTAGTAGGTTACAAAGAACATTACAACTGCACTTTTACCCAGATTTTGAATGGAGAACTTTTCTACTTTTACTTAAGCAATAAATCAGAGTACTTCCTCCACCTCTGATTAAAACTCTAATTAGTCAAACAGTAAGCTGCCACATCTCTCACTCTCTGAAGAACCACACTCGTTATATTTCAAAGTCCCGGTTTGCGTCCTACAGAGTCCCTAAAGGGCCATGAAAAGAAAGAGGAGAGAGAGAAAGTATCTCGTTCGCACAAGATAATGTCCTTAAAATTAAGTCCGAGTTCGAAATATATCTCAAATAATGTATGCACTGCCATTTCCCCACATAAACATACCAGTCTGCAATGAAACGGTTGTCTCCTGTGTGCTCCACTTCCTACACTGGTATATAGAAAATAGCTTCCTCTGTAGATCCTTAAAAACGCTGCAGAGGCAGAAGTGGAGATGTTTTTGGGGGAAGTGTGTCTGCAGCGGTCTGTAATCAGCCCACCCCCCCTCTCTTCATCCTCCCCGGTGGATTTATCGGTCTGGAAAAGCTCCGGGACGCCGACATTAGTCACCGTTTGAGATGGACTCCAGCCCAGAGACCCAGAAATGTAATTCCAGCAATCGCAGAAAGAGCAAAGCACTGCGTCTCCGTCTGATTCGCTGACCCCCCGCTCTCTGAATCTGATATTTATACCACTCTGTGTCCGTCTCTCCTGAATAAGTGGAATGGTTAGTGGGATTTGGGTTTGTTGAGCGCCTGATGGATCCATCTATCAGACGGAGAGAGTCCTCCTCATACTGAAGAGATTAGGGAGGAAGATTTGTGAACAGATTTAATGTAAACATAAAACGCATTCCACAAGTGTCCCAAAAAGACGTCACAAAGACACTACATACTGATATACACCTGAACATCAGCAGGAGAGGACTCTTTAAAGTAGAGACTACATACTGATATACACCTGAACATCAACAGGAGAGGACTCTTTAAAGTAGAGACACTACATACTGATATACACCTGAACATCAGCAGGAGAGGACTCTTTAAAGTAGAGACACTACATACTGATATACACCTGAACATCAGCAGGAGAGGACTCTTTAAAGTAGAGACACTACATACTGATATACACCTGAACATCAGCAGGAGAGGACTCTTTAAAGTAGAGACACTACATACTGATATACACCTGAACATCAGCAGGAGAGGACTCTTTAAAGTAGAGACTACATACTGATATACACCTGAACCTCAGCAGGAGAGGACTCTTTAAAGTAGAGACACTACATACTAGGGGTGTAACGGTTCACAAACATTTCGGTTCGGTACGTACCTCGGTTTTTAGGTCACGGTTCGGTTCGGTACATTTTCGGTACAGCAGAAAGAATTATCACAAAACATAAAATATATATATATTTTTTTTTATTATTAAACTGTGAATAATGTATTCACTCAAATAAATACAAAATATAATAAAATGAACATTAAGGTGCAGCATTTCGATGAACTGAAATAATCTGTATTTGAACTGTACTGTACTAGTACCTAAGCAGCCAGTTTGACATTATGACTTGCTTGTCATTGTATTTTCATGTTGTTCTAAAGAAAGATGAACTTGTCCACATTGCTTGCTGAAAGGGCAGATCTGCTGGCACTAACAATGTCTCCTGCTGTAGAGAACACCCTCTCTAGGGACAGAGGTAGCAGATACAGCCAGGTAGCGCTTTGCTAACATGGCAACATAAGGATATTTGGCATTTGTAATAGCTTTGTCTCGGTCTGAACTTTTTGCGAGTGGTGGAGGCTTAAATGCTAGCGGGAGTTGGGTTTGCACTTCAGTCTTTTTTCTTTTGGTACTGGTGATATTCACGTTCGGGTGATCCTTTTCAAATGAGTGTGCAAGTTTGATGTATTGCCAGCCGCGTAACCAATTGTAGTTGAACAATGCCGACAAACAGCTTTGGTTCGGTCCACCTGTCTTTGTCCGTCATCCTTGTACGTAACTGCGAAACCAAAATGTTCGCAAACCGGAGACTTCAATGATGCTGGAGGATTTTCAGCTCAACTTGATCTGCGTTCGTCATTTCGACAGTTCCTCAAATTACTGACTACATTTGAACGCATCCCTGTGACCAGCTCTCATAGTATGACTCTCGTCCAATGAAACGACTTGCTCGCTCTATGACGCGTTGAACCCAATGTGAGGAAATTACTCTGAATGCTGCGACGCAGCACCTGAGATTACTTCCAAGAAGTTGTTCACGTTCTCAATTTTTTACGTTTAACGTTATATTTGTTCGGTACACTTCGGTACACACGTGTACCGAACCGAAGGGCCCATACCGAATAATTTCGGTACGGGTACGTGTACCGTTCCACCCCTACTACATACTGATATACACCTGAACATCAGCAGGAGAGGACTCTTTAAAGTAGAGACACTACATACTGATATACACCTGAACATCAGCAGGAGAGGACTCTTTAAAGTAGAGACACTACATTCTGATATAAACCTGAACATCAGCAGGAGAGGACTCTTTAAAGTAGAGACACTACATACTGATATACACCTGAACATCAGCAGGAGAGGACTCTTTAAAGTAGAGACACTACATACTGATATACACCTGAACATCAGCAGGAGAGGACTCTTTAAAGTAGAGACACTACATACTGATATACACCTGAACATCAGCAGGAGAGGACTCTTTAAAGTAGAGACGCTACATACTGATATACACCTGAACATCAGCAGGAGAGGACTCTTTAAAGTAGAGACATTACATACTGATATACACCTGAACATCAGCAGGAGAGGACTCTTTAAAGTAGAGACACTACATACTGATATACACCTGAACATCAGCAGGAGAAGACTCTTTAAAGTAGAGACACTACATACTGATATACACCTGAACATCAGCAGGACAGGACTCTTTAAAGTAGAGACTCTACATACTGATATACACCTGAACATCAGCAGGACAGGACTCTTTAAAGTAGAGACTCTACATACTGATATACACCTGAACATCAGCAGGACAGGACTCTTTAAAGTAGAGACTCTACATACTGATATACACCTGAACATCAGCAGGACAGGACTCTTTAAAGTAGAGACTCTACATACTGATATACACCTGAACATCAGCAGGAGAGGACTCTTTAAAGTAGAGACACTACATACTGATATACACCTGAACATCAGTACAGTCACTTTCCACCACTGCTGTTCAGCTGCTGGTTATCATGTTGAGTGAGAGGTGACATTACAGGGAAGTGAAATCCAGATGATCTTCTTTATTTCTTCCTAAACGCTTCACAGCCGCAGTGATGGACGTTTCCCCGGCTGGAGGGGGAGTGTGTGGAGTGTGTAGGGAGTGTGTGGAGTGTGTAGGGAGTGTGTGGAGTGTGTAGGGAGTGTGTGTGTGTAGGGAGTTTGTGTGTGTGGGAGTGTGTGTGTGTGGGAGTGTGTGTGTGTGTGATGTGGAAGTAATATCTGTAGCTGGACGTCCACACCGGGCTGTTAGCTGTTTGGTGAAGGCAGCGGTGCATGATGGGTAATTTCACGCCTGTCTGGGCTTCCTGTGAAAGCAAAGTGGATGAAAAAGTGTCCGGGGAGACGGGCCGATGTGTTTCCAACTTTCCAAACGCCAAACCTGTGGGGGATTAACAGGATTTTACTGATGCATGTTGGAGTCACTCACATTGTGCTTGGATTAATGTCTAACCTTACATTAGTTTCACCGCCTGCAACTTGTCCAGAAAAGTACATCCAGAGTTCTCACTGGTGCAAAAAGGTCCGCACACATAACCCCCATACTTGCACAACCACACTGGCTCCCAGTCCACTACAGGATCCAGTTTAAGGTTCTGCTCCTCACTGACAAAGCCCTGACTGGACAAAGCCCAAAATACCTCTGTGACCTCATCCGTACACCTACCCGCTCTCTCCGCTCCAGCCACGCTCCTCTTCTTTACATCCCCCGCACACGTCTCCGAACAATGGGAGACCGAGCCTTCTGCTCATTCGCCCCTCGCCTCTGGAACTCCCTCCCAGATCAGCTGAGATCTGCCCCTTCCACCGAGGTCTTCAAAACCGGCCTTAAGACCCTCTTCTTTCGGCAGGCCTTCCAATACTCTTTGAGCATGGTACACCTGGAGTACTGCCATTTGTATCGCTGTCTCCGACTTTTATTTATTTTATTTATTATTATCCTTTGTTGTGAAGCGCCTCAAGATTTGTCTTGGCAGATGAGAAGCGCTATATAAATTACATTTATTATTATGTATTACTGATATACGGAGCTAAACTGGCTTTTAATTGCAGAGAGAATGGGAAGTTATCCAATTCAGTCTGGTGAAATCTACTTTATTCAAGTATGTGAAGTTGGCAGGCCCGGTTCTACGGGGGTGCATAACGACTCAACTGAGGGTGCATTGCACCCCCAGTTGAGTCGTTATGCACCCTCATCTGAAAAATGAAAAGTAAAAAAAAGTGAAAAGTATTACATATATAATAATAATAATAATAATAATAATAATAATAATAAGAATTTAGTTGAAATAAAATACATTGTAATTGTGGTTAAATAACAATGTCTGCTGCATTTATTTGGTCAATTTAAACGGTAAGTAACGTTATTATGTCAGGTGCGCGTGACCTGTGCCGCTGCGCGTTCGTCATCTGCAAAGTGCTTACACAGCAGTCAATGATGGACATCAGAAAATGGTGAAAACAACGAGCCCTTATCGCCAGCAGTAACACTGCACCTACTGCAGGTAATAACAGTTCAGATCATGGGGACATTACGTTACCCGCGGCCACTGTCGTGGACACTAACGCCCGACTCGCCGGCTTTGCCCGCCTCGCCGGCTTTGCCCGCCTCGCCCACGGAGGCGGAGCAGCCGCAACCGTCTTCGTTGCCCCAAACACCGCCACCCCTCGGCGGCCTGCAAGTGCCAGAGGACCTCGGCAAAACAGAGCCTGCCCAGGTATATTTAAAAAAGTACCCAACTCGCCTGTACAGTGGGGGGTAAGGCGCTCATTTTGCAGCTCATGGTTTCAAAACAGAGATTGGCTGGAATATTCATGTAAAAAAGATGCCATCTTCTGCTATGCATGTAGACATTTCGGTTCAAGTAAGTCAGATGCCTTCACCACAACTGGCTACTACAACTGGTGCCATGCTCTTATAGGCTACGTGATAAGGGACTGGGAAGGCATTAATCAAGCAAAGAGCACATCGATCCATAGATCTCTTAATGTTGCTCTCAAAGTGCACCAGATTGATGCTTTTAACTTCAATATTTAAAAAAAAATCTTCCCGGGGGAGCATGCCCTCGGACCCCCCTCGAGTAGGTGAGGACCCCCTAGAGCAGTGGTTCTCAAAGTGGGGTCCGCGACCCCCCGGGGGTCCGTGGCACTCTGCCAGGGGGTCCGTGAAAAGTTTTCAGATTCATTAAATTCAGATTCATTTTTTTTGTGACGCAACACTTTTGGAGAGAGAGGACACTGGCGTTGTCTGTTCGCCGCTTTTCTGTCCGAAAATGTATCTGCCGAGTTTTGGACCAACGTTTCTACCTCAGTTTCCATATGTTCAGTGGCTTGCACACGCTGTTCTGGACACTTTTGTAACACCCGATCGCAACTTTTTACGGATGCTCCGCTTCCGACCTGTCCACCCTGCTACACCTGCTAATGTTGCTCCTGCTTCAGGGTTAACGCTATCGCTAACGTTAGTGGCTCCATCTGACGACAAGCCCGATTCTCCGTCTCATTTTCCCGTTTTGAGTCCCGATCCTGCTTCACTGTATCACCTGCTTAGCTGCTGTTTGATTTTGTTCTGCCACAAAAGACACAACAACGGTCCTCTCCACCCAGCCAGTCTGACGGCGATCAGAAGCTAGCCTAGTTCTACCTGCTCAGGCTAGCCTGCTCTGGCCACCACCGGTGCTCCTCTGCGGCAAACTTCTTCAACTTCCACCATCTCTCCTCAGTGCGGTCTGTCCTTGAGTCGCTTCCTGGACAGGCTGCCTGCTGTCCTGGTTAATCTGTACTCTTGGCTGATAGCGCATTCTCCCGGCCGATCCGCGACCACAGCTAACGCTGTGCTAACGTTAGCATCATACCATCGTGATGCTTCGTTACTCCGCCTCGCAACTTTTTAGGATCAACCACTTCACTACACCCCCTCTATGTCTGTCAGTCATTGAATACCTCGGGCTGTTACGAGTTGGCAGACCCAGGTATGTCCATAGAGGTTCCAAACGTGGGTTTGTTTACACCGGCTCAGCTGACACTATCCCAACTGTGTGGTCCCGGCGCCCTGTCACCGCCCACTTACGTCATCACAACAAACCACACGTGTGCAGTGTTAACCTGAAGCCCTTGGCCTGTGTTGATGGCATCACTGTTTTACCAGCCATTGCAACATATAACAACTCCCACACATTCATGTTGTTAAATACCCGCTCCCTTAACAACAAAGCATCACTTATTAATGAAATCATCATTGATAGGAAATTGGATGTTCTCTGCCTCACTGAGACATGGCAAAACCAACAGGACTTCCTCACACTCAACCTAGCCACCCCCCCCCAGGTTATGCTTATCTCCAACAGCCCCGCTCCATTGGTCGTGGTGGTGGGCTGGCAGTCATCCACAGAGCAGATATCCCTGTCAAACAGCTGCTTGTGACGAATAAAATCTCACTTGAGTGCATTGCCTTCTCAGTGGCTGCCCCCTCAAAGCAGCAGGTCGTCCTCATTTACCGCCCCCCCAAACCTTCCACCTCATTCATGTCTGAGTTGTCTGAGCTTCTCACCTCAATCTGCTCCATGTCCCCATCCACACTACTGCTAGGTGATTTTAACATCCACGTGGACTCCAGCACCTGCACCTTTGCCGCTGAGTTTCTGTCACTATTGGAGTGCTTTAACATCACGCAGCATGTCCAAGGTCCCACCCACACTAAGGGCCACACCTTGCATGTCTTCACTTGCAGAGAGAAGCAATCAGCTTCATGGACTGCCTTGCATCACTCCAATAGTGTCCAGAGCTGGCTGCCATTACAAGTAGTGGTTTGGGATTGTTGCAATGCAGTTGCAGTTGTTTTGCAATTTACTTGATATATGTTGCAATGCAGGCATGTGTTCAATTGTTTATAGCCTGCCTTTATTTTGTGATTAGACTTTTATAAATCATTTAACTAAGAGTGATGTGTGTGTGTGTGTGTGTGTGTGTGTGTGTGTGTGTGTGTGTGTGTGTGTGTGTGTGTGTGTGTGTGTGTGTGTGTGTGTGTGTGTGTGTGTGTGTGTGTGTGTGTGTGTGTGTGTGTGTGTGTGTGTGTGTGTGTGTGTGTGTGTGTGTGTGTGTGTGTGTGTGTGTGTGTGTGTGTGTGTGTGTGTGTGTGTGTGTGTGTGTGTGTGTGTGTGTGTGTGTGTGTGTGTGTGTGTGTGTGTGTGTGTGTGTGTGTGTATGATTACTTTTCTCTTGATTTCCCTTTGATATTTTGTTTAGGTACAGTGTTACTTGCAGCTAATTGTTTTATTTGTATTCTGTGTTGAGATGGTGCAAATATTTTTAATACATATCTAATATCTTTCTAATACATTTCTCTTGTGTTGTTCTTTCACATAACTAAGACTATAGAAGTGTAAAAAATAGGCTACGTCAGATTATTCCAAGGGACATACATGTCAAATCAAGTCAATTTTTATTTATATAGCCCAAAATCACAAATCAGAATGAGGGGGTCCTTGGTGTATTCTCTATCTTGTAAGGGGTCCTTGGTGTATTCTCTATCTTGTAAGGGGTCCTTGGTGTATTCTCTATCTTGTAAGGGGTCCTTGGTGTATTCTCTATCTTGTAAGGGGTCCTTGGTGTATTCTCTATCTTGTAAGGGGTCCTTGGCTGAAAAACAATTGAGAACCTCTGCTCTAGAGCAGTGTTTCCCAACCGGGGGTCCGCGTACCCCTAGTGGTACGCGAGGGAACTGCAGTGGGTACGTGGAATTCCAAGGTGACAAGTAAAAAAAAAAATAATCCCGTCAAAAATGATAGGGCGCGATTAGTTTCCCTAGGGAGACAATAGTCTGTGGCACAAACGCGCCAAAATCCCACAATGAAAACAGCTGCTTACCTGCAGCCAGAAAAATACTGGTAGGTCTGCGCTATGGATAAATGACTGAAACGTCCACTTGCTCTGGATTCAGGCCAGGGTTCAGAGGAGCCCGCCGAGAAACGTAAGAAAGAGGCCAAACTGAAACCAAGGCAGTGAAACATATATATTATTTGGATTCATTTCTACTTCTGCGGACCCACGGCAGCCTCAGTGCTTCTTTTGCGGTGAAGTCCTGGCTAATAGTGCGATCAAGCCAGCGCATTTACAGAGACACCAGAGAACCAAACACTCGGGAAGTGTCGATAAAAGTGAAGAATTTTACAGACGAAAGCTGTCGGAATTTAAGTCGAGCCAGACAGTAATGATGAAAGCCACGAATGTGTCAATGAAAGCACTCGAGGCATCTTACGCCGTGTCCCTGCTTGTGGCTAAATAAAAAAAACCTCACTCTATTGTTGAGGAGCTCATTCTCCCTGCAGCGACTGCGTTGGCCGAAATTATGATAAGAAAGCAGCCGAAGCACTGAAGAAAGTTCCCCTGTCGAATAACACCGTATCCCGTCGGATCAATGATATGTCTGTTAATATAATTGGACAAGTGGTGAACAAAATAAAACTAGCCGGTCAGTTCGCTTTGCAGCTGGATGAAATGACAGATGTGAGTGGAGAAGCGCAGCTCCTGTCCTTCGTGCGTTACAAAGATGCGTCGGACATAAACGAGCATATTTTATTTTGCAAAACGCTGCCAGGAAAGACAACTGGAAGAATCGTTCCAGGTTATCGACAGCTTCTTCAGAGAACATGATCTGCAGTGGAAAACCTGCAGCCACATCTGTACTGATGGAGCAGCTGCGATGACGGGGCGCGTAAAGGGACTTTTTGGGCACGTAAGAAAGGTAAATCCCGACATGAAATGGATGCATTGTATTATTCATCGTGAAGCACTAGCTAGCAAGAGGATGAGCCCTGATTTAAGTGCTGTTATGGATGATGCTGTGAAGATGATACATTTCATCCGATCTCGGCCATTGAATCACAGGCTGTTTGAAACTCGTTGTCATGAGAACGGCACAGAGCACGATCAGCTATTGCTTCACACAGACGTGCGCTGGCTGTCTCGTGGGAAAACGCTACTGAGACTTTATGAACTTCGCAATGAAGTTTTTGTGTTCTTGACGGAGCATCTGCATCCTCTTGCTGTGCAGCTTGAGGATGACAAGTGGGTGGCGCGCCTGGCATATCTTGCTGATGTGTTTACCAAACTCAACGAGCTCAACCTATCACTTCAGGGCAAGGAGTCACATATCCTGAAATTGTATGACAAAGTTCAAGGATTCACAAAAAAGCTCAAACTATGGGAGAGGAAATGTGCTGAGGGAGACGTGAGCTGTTTCCCACTACTCAATGCCCATCTTGCCACCACTGCTGTTGCCAGGGGTCCAGTGGTCAAACTGGTGCAAGCACACCTGTCCAAACTCTGCACTGATTTCAGCCATTATTTTCAGGACATTGAAAATCAGTCAGAAAGACTGGATTGGGTGAGGAACCCATTCATTGTGAGTGAGAGCAGCAACAGCCTTCCAGCAATGCTGCAGGAGCCTCTGATGGATTTATCATCTGACCGTGGTCTGAAGGTGGCATATGCTGAGAAGTCATTGACTGAGTTTTGGTGTGATGTGGAGAAGGAATATCCTGAACTGGGAAAACATGCACTGATTGAACTTTTGCCGTTTGGTTCTACTTATTTGTGTGAGGTGACCTTCTCAGCTTTAACACACATCAAAACCAAGCAGAGGAACAGACTGGATGTGGAGAGCAGCCTGGTCACAGCTGTTTCCACACTGCCTCCAGAACTATCAAAGCTTATGAAAGACAAGCAAGCTCAAGTGTCTCATTAAAGCTCACATGACTGGTGAAAAGAAACTGCTAGGCCTATACTGGTTCTGGATATTATTTTGCTAAGTGTTTTGTTCCTGAATTAAAGTTTAAATGCCTGCTTAAAGGGGACTTATTCAAAGGGGCTCCAGGTTTAAGCCTAAATGTTACAAGATATATATAGCAAAGATAAGTTGATTATTTTGATTTCATATGTATTTATTTGATTATATATATTTTTTTCAAGGCAACATATTCATTTTTATTGAGTGATTTAAGTTAAAATTAAGAAAATGCCTGAGAATTAGATGTTCAAATTAAGGAGATGAAATAAAGTTATTTTCATTCAATAATCAGTTACGTTCTACTTGTGAAGGATCAGCAGCACGTATGAGTGAGGGGGTACTCATGGTATGACAAAAGGCTCCGGGGGTACACAAGACAAAAAAGGTTGGGAACCACTGCTCTAGAGGGTGTTAGGTCCATTCCCCACTTATAAAAAATAGCCCTTTACCACTGCACCCTCTCTAATCTCAGATGCACCCCGAGTCATTTTGTTCTGGAACCGGGCCTGAGTTAAAGAGTTTTATTCCAAAACAAGACCAGATTCTTATCTTAGAAATAAGTAATTTGGCATGAAAACTTAGAAATGTGACTTTTTTTCAAAAGATATCTCAGTTGAAGGGGGAAGACCTACTGATTTACTTTCTTAGACAATTTCTGCCTAGAATAACAAGAAGATAATAAATGAGGTTAGGGCTGGGCGGTATACCGTGAACTTTAAATCCCCTGAGAACCCTGGGGACTCCTTTCACTGCTGCACCGCTGAAATGCATGCTGGGGTACAGCGCCAAGTGTAGCAGCAGTAGCATAACATGTGAAGCTGAATGTAAAGATGGACACTGAAGGAAATGAGACAGGAGAGGAGCCGTGTCTGTCGTTTGGAGGTTTTCTGGATAACAAAAATCGGACTAAACAAAACATTTTTTTTACTGCCACCTCAACAGGAAGCACTTATTGGAGTACGAAGCTGAAGGAACCTTAGTGCTGTTTACTTCCCTTAGTGATGGTGTTTCCTGTTTCCTGTCCAGGTGATGGCTCAGCAGGTGGGGCGGCGCTACATGCGGGCGTTCGTTAGCGGCTTCTTCGTGGCGGTTCCCGTAACGGTGACCGCCCTCGATCGACTCGCCTATGTGGCACGAGTGGAGGGAGCGTCGATGCAGGTGAGACGTCTATCCACCAATCAGACAACATTAGCCACCTTTAGCTTAGCGGTGGCGACGTGAAGTCATGTGACCGTGCTGTAGTTCCTTTATACATGAGAGTAACAAATGCGTCACTTCCGGGCAAAGAGTACGACTCCGCTCACTTTTGGGGGAAAACAAAGCTGTCATTTGAACGGCGGTCAATGCAAATTCTGAAGTTTTTGCCAATCCGATCAGAAATTTAAGAAAACCATGGATTTTTGGATCTTCAAAGAGCCCGATTACGATGGCCATTCAGGCAAACAACTACATTAAGCCATTGGAAATCGACGATCGGGCTCGATATATGGTTAAATATAGCAGTAGGAGGTCGGTGTCCATGGATGAGAGTAACATCGCCCACTTTTGTGGAAACCAACGCTGTCATTTGAACGGCGATCAAGCCTGAAGCCACAGAGATCTTCTGTTACTGTCCTTTCTTCTTAGAGGAAGTTCAGAAACACGTAACTCTGGATTTGTTTTAATGTTTGAGGAGCAATAAACGACACGGCAGCTTTTTGGCATAATAAAACAATTATTTTCCGGATCGCTCATGAGAGTAACAGCTGGCGGAATGACGGCCTCGCCTACTGATTTTAATTTAACCATATATCGAGCCCGATTGTCGAATTCAAATGATTTAATGTAATTGTTTGCCTGACTGGCCATCGTAATCGGGCTCTTTGATGATCCAAAAATCCACAGTTTTCAAAAATTTCTGATCGGATGGCAAAAATGTCAGAATTTTGTATTGACCACCATTCAAATGACAGCGTTGTTTTCCCCCAAAAGTGGGCGGGGCCGTAATCTTCGCCCGGAAGTGATCTAATCTATAGCTCAACATTAGCCACCTTTTGCTTAGCGGTGGTGACGTGAAGTCATGTGACCGTGCTGTAGTTCCTTTATAGCCCAACATTAGCCGCCTTTAGCTTAGCGGTGATAATGTTAAGTCATGTGACCGTGCTGTAGTTCCTTTATAGCCCAACATTAGCCGCCTTTAGCTTAGCGGTGGTGACGTGAAGTCATGTGACCGTGCTGTAGTTCCTTTATAGCCCAACATTAGCCACCTTTAGCTTAGCGGTGGAGAGGTGAAGTCATGTGACCGTGCTGTAGTTCCTTTATAGCCCAACATTAGCCGCCTTTAGCTTAGCGGTGATAACGTTAAGTCATGTGACCGTGCTGTACTTCCTTTATAGCCCAACATTAGCCTCCTTTAGCTTAGCGGTGGAGAGGTGAAGTCATGTGACCGTGCTGTAGTTCCTTTATAGCCTAACATTAGCCGCCTTTAGCTTAGCGGTGGTGACGTGAAGTCATGTGACCGTGCTGTAGTTCCTTTATAGCCCAACATTAGCCGCCTTTAGCTTAGCGGTGATAACGTTAAGTTATGTGACCGTGCTGTAGTTCCTTTATAGCCCAACATTAGCCACCTTTAGCTTAGCGGTGGTGACTTGAAGTCATGTAACCGTGCTGTAGTTCCTTTAAAGCCCAACATTAGCCTCCTTTAGCTTAGCGGTGGTGACGTGAAGTCATGTGACCGTGCTGTAGTTCCTTTATAGCCCAACATTAGCCTCCTTTAGCTTAGCGGTGGTGACGTGAAGTCATGTGACCGTGCTGTAGTTCCTTTATAGCCCAACATTAGCCTCCTTTAGCTTAGCGGTGGTGACGTGAAGTCATGTCGACCGCGCTGTAGTTCCTTTAAAGCCCAACATTAGCCTACCTTTAGCTTAGCGGTGGTGACGTGAAGTCATGTGACCGTGCTGTAGTTCCTTTATAGCCCAACATTAGCCTCCTTTAGCTTAGCGGTGGTGACGTGAAGTCACGTGACCGTGCTGTAGTTCCTTTATTGCCCAACATTAGCCTCCTTTAGCTTAGCGGTGGTGACGTGAAGTCATGTGACCGCGCTGTAGTTCCTTTATAGCCCATCATTAGCCTCCTTTAGCTTAGCGGTGGTGACGTGAAGTCATGTGACCGTGCTGTAGTTCCTTTATTGCCCAACATTAGCCTCCTTTAGCTTAGCGGTGGTGACGTGAAGTCATGTGACCGCGCTGTAGGTCCTTTAAAGCCCAACATTAGCCACCTTTAGCTTAGCGGTGGTGACGTGAAGTCATGTGACCGCGCTGTAGTTCCTTTATAGCCCATCATTAGCCTCCTTTAGCTTAGCGGTGGTGACGTGAAGTCATGTGACCGTGCTGTAGTTCCTTTATTGCCCAACATTAGCCTCCTTTAGCTTAGCGGTGGTGACGTGAAGTCATGTGACCGCGCTGTAGGTCCTTTAAAGCCCAACATTAGCCACCTTTAGCTTAGCGGTGGTGACGTGAAGTCATGTGACCGTGCTGTAGGTCCTTTAAAGCCCAACATTAGCCACCTTTAGCTTAGCGGTGGTGACGTGAAGTCATGTGACCGCGCTGTAGGTCCTTTAAAGCCCAACATTAGCCACCTTTAGCTTAGCGGTGGTGACGTGAAGTCATGTGACCGCGCTGTAGGTCCTTTAAAGCCCAACATTAGCCACCTTTAGCTTAGCGGTGGTGACGTGAAGTCATGTGACCGCGCTGTAGGTCCTTTAAAGCCCAACATTAGCCTCCTTTAGCTTAGCGGTGGTGACGTGAAGTCATGTGACCGTGCTGTAGTTCCTTTATAGCCCAACATTAGTTTTACTTAAGTAAGATTTTGCATGCAGGACTTTCACTTTTACAGTTTGGTTTGTTTACTTTGACTTTAGTTTCTTCTGATCCCGACAGTAAACAAGCTGCTCATTGAGAGGCAGAGACGGACACATATGAAACACTGAAACAAAACGAGTGCTCTTGGGTTTTGACCGATTTGGTTTCGTGCTGCTTATTATCCCTGCTGTGTTTTTGCATTATGCATTAAACAATCTGCCCTCTGTTTTTAATGAGCATGAATATTAGTAGTGCCTGTTTGCTTCCTGTTGTTTATTCATGTAGCTGCGTGTGGCGGGTCGTGAAGTCTCTGCCAGAGACAAAACTTCATGAGGAGGCAACATGAGGAGTTTACACTTGTAAACCTTTAGGGAGTCATGTGACCACATTGTTAAAATAAGCCCATACAAACTTTCAGAGAAGTTTCAAACAACAGAGTCAGTTGGTCAGCTTTATAATCCTGAACGTCACCAAGAGTCCCATCTGTGTGCGTCACTCTTTAGTGTCCCCTGGTCTCCCAGCTGTGTGCGTCACTCTTTAGTGTCCCCTGGTCTCCCAGCTGTGTGCGTCACTCTTTATTGTCCCCTGGTCTCCCAGCTGTGTGCATCACTCTTTATTGTCCCCTGGTCTCCCAGCTGTGTGTGTCACTCTTTAGTGTCCCCTGGTCTCCCAGCTGTGTGCGTCACTCTTTATTGTCCCCTGGTTTCGTCACTCTTTAGTGTCCCCTGGTCTCCCAGCTGTGTGCGTCACTCTTTAGTGTCCCCTGGTCTCCCAGCTGTGTGCGTCACTCTTTAGTGTCCCCTGGTCTCCAGCTGTGTGCGTCACTCTTTAGTGTCCCCTGGTTTCCCTGCTGGTTGCGTCACTCTTTAGTGTCCTCTGGTCTCCCAGCTGTGTGCATCACTTTTTAGTGTCCCCTGGTCTCCCAGCTGTGTGCGTCACTCTTTAGTGTCCCCTGGTCTCCCAGCTGTGTGCGTCACTCTTTAGTGTCCCCTGGTCTCCCAGCTGTGTGCGTCACTATTTATTGTCCCCTGGTCTCCCAGCTGTGTCTGTCACTCTTTAGTGTCCCCTGGTCTCCCAGCTGTGTGCGTCACTCTTTATTGTCCCCTGGTTTCGTCACTCTTTAGTGTCCCCTGGTCTCCCAGCTGTGTGTGTCACTCTTTAGTGTCCCCTGGTTTCGTCACTCTTTAGTGTCCCCTGGTCTCCCAGCTGTGTGCATCACTCTTTAGTGTCCCCTGGTCTCCAGCTGTGTGCGTCACTCTTTAGTGTCCCCTGGTTTCCCTGCTGGTTGCGTCACTCTTTAGTGTCCCCTGGTCTCCAGCTGTGTGCGTCACTCTTTAGTGTCCTCTGGTCTCCCAGCTGTGTGCATCACTTTTTAGTGTCCCCTGGTCTCCCAGCTCTGTGCGTCACTCTTTACTGTCCCCTGGTCTCCCAGCTGTGTGCGTCACTCTTTATTGTCCCCTGGTCTCCCAGCTGTGTGTGTCTCTCTTTAGTGTCCCCTGGTCTCCCAGCTCTGTGCGTCACTCTTTATTGTCCCCTGGTCTCCCAGCTGTGTGTGTCTCTCTTTAGTGTCCCCTGGTCTCCAGCTGTGTCCGTCACTCTTTAGTGTCCCCTGGTCTCCAGCTGTGTGCGTCACTCTTTAGTGTCCCCTGGTTTCCCAGCTGGTTGCGTCACTCTTTAGTGTCCCCTGGTCTCCCAGCTGTGTGCGTCACTCTTTAGCGTCCCCTGGTCTCCAGCTGTGTACGTCACTCTTTAGTGTCCCCTGGTTTCCCTGCTGGTTGCGTCACTCTTTAGTGTCCCCTGGTCTCCAGCTGTGTGTGTCACTCTTTAGTGTCCCCTAGTCTCCCAGCTCTGTGCGTCACTCTTTAGTGTCCCCTGGTCTCCCAGCTGGTTGCGTCACTCTTTAGTGTCCCCTGGTCTCCCAGCTGGGTGCGTCACTCTTTAGTGTCCCCTGGTTTCGTCACTCTTTAGTGTCCCCTGGTCTCCCAGCTGTGTGCGTCACTCTTTAGTGTCCCCTGGTCTCCAGCTGTGCGCGTCACTCTTTAGTGTCCCCTGGTTTCGTCACTCTTTTGTGTCCCCTGGTCTCCAGCTGTGTGCGTCACTCTTTAGTGTCCTCTGGTCTCCCAGCTGTGTGCATCACTTTTTAGTGTCCCCTGGTCTCCCAGCTCTGTGAGTCACTCTTTAGTGTCCCCTGGGCTCCCAGCTGTGTGCGTCACTCTTTAGTGTCCCCTGGTTTCCCAGCTGGTTGCATCACTCTTTACTGTCCCCTGGTCTCCCAGCTGTATTCATCACTCTTTAGCGTCCCCTGGTCTCCAGCTGTGTGCGTCACTCTTTAGTGTCCCCTGGTCTCCCAGCTGTGTGCGTCACTCTTTAGTGTCCCCTGGTCTCCCAGCTGTGTGCGTCACTCTTTATTGTCCCCTGGTCTCCCAGCTGTGTGCATCACTCTTTATTGTCCCCTGGTCTCCCAGCTGTGTGTGTCACTCTTTAGTGTCCCCTGGTCTCCCAGCTGTGTGCGTCACTCTTTATTGTCCCCTGGTTTCGTCACTCTTTAGTGTCCCCTGGTCTCCCAGCTGTGTGCGTCACTCTTTAGTGTCCCCTGGTCTCCCAGCTGTGTGCGTCACTCTTTAGTGTCCCCTGGTCTCCAGCTGTGTGCGTCACTCTTTAGTGTCCCCTGGTTTCCCTGCTGGTTGCGTCACTCTTTAGTGTCCTCTGGTCTCCC
Organism: Pogonophryne albipinna; assembly: GCA_028583405.1. Taxonomy (NCBI): domain Eukaryota; kingdom Metazoa; phylum Chordata; class Actinopteri; order Perciformes; family Artedidraconidae; genus Pogonophryne; species Pogonophryne albipinna. The sequence goes on along the minus strand of JAPTMU010000028.1, from coordinate 337,388 downwards.
AGCTGTGTGCATCACTTTTTAGTGTCCCCTGGTCTCCCAGCTGTGTGCGTCACTCTTTAGTGTCCCCTGGTCTCCCAGCTGTGTGCGTCACTCTTTAGTGTCCCCTGGTCTCCCAGCTGTGTGCGTCACTATTTATTGTCCCCTGGTCTCCCAGCTGTGTCTGTCACTCTTTAGTGTCCCCTGGTCTCCCAGCTGTGTGCGTCACTCTTTATTGTCCCCTGGTTTCGTCACTCTTTAGTGTCCCCTGGTCTCCCAGCTGTGTGTGTCACTCTTTAGTGTCCCCTGGTTTCGTCACTCTTTAGTGTCCCCTGGTCTCCCAGCTGTGTGCATCACTCTTTAGTGTCCCCTGGTCTCCAGCTGTGTGCGTCACTCTTTAGTGTCCCCTGGTTTCCCTGCTGGTTGCGTCACTCTTTAGTGTCCCCTGGTCTCCAGCTGTGTGCGTCACTCTTTAGTGTCCTCTGGTCTCCCAGCTGTGTGCATCACTTTTTAGTGTCCCCTGGTCTCCCAGCTCTGTGCGTCACTCTTTACTGTCCCCTGGTCTCCCAGCTGTGTGCGTCACTCTTTATTGTCCCCTGGTCTCCCAGCTGTGTGTGTCTCTCTTTAGTGTCCCCTGGTCTCCCAGCTCTGTGCGTCACTCTTTATTGTCCCCTGGTCTCCCAGCTGTGTGTGTCTCTCTTTAGTGTCCCCTGGTCTCCAGCTGTGTCCGTCACTCTTTAGTGTCCCCTGGTCTCCAGCTGTGTGCGTCACTCTTTAGTGTCCCCTGGTTTCCCAGCTGGTTGCGTCACTCTTTAGTGTCCACTGGTCTCCCAGCTGTGTGCGTCACTCTTTAGCGTCCCCTGGTCTCCAGCTGTGTACGTCACTCTTTAGTGTCCCCTGGTTTCCCTGCTGGTTGCGTCACTCTTTAGTGTCCCCTGGTCTCCAGCTGTGTGTGTCACTCTTTAGTGTCCCCTAGTCTCCCAGCTCTGTGCGTCACTCTTTAGTGTCCCCTGGTCTCCCAGCTGGTTGCGTCACTCTTTAGTGTCCCCTGGTCTCCCAGCTGGGTGCGTCACTCTTTAGTGTCCCCTGGTTTCGTCACTCTTTAGTGTCCCCTGGTCTCCCAGCTGTGTGCGTCACTCTTTAGTGTCCCCTGGTCTCCAGCTGTGCGCGTCACTCTTTAGTGTCCCCTGGTTTCGTCACTCTTTTGTGTCCCCTAGTCTCCAGCTGTGTGCGTCACTCTTTAGTGTCCTCTGGTCTCCCAGCTGTGTGCATCACTTGTTAGTGTCCCCTGGTCTCCCAGCTCTGTGAGTCACTCTTTAGTGTCCCCTGGGCTCCCAGCTGTGTGCGTCACTCTTTAGTGTCCCCTGGTTTCCCAGCTGGTTGCATCACTCTTTACTGTCCCCTGGTCTCCCAGCTGTATTCATCACTCTTTAGCGTCCCCTGGTCTCCAGCTGTGTGCGTCACTCTTTAGTGTCCCCTGGTCTCAAGCTGTGTGCGTCACTCTTTAGTGTCCCCTGGTCTCCCAGCTGTGTGCGTCACTCTTTAGTGTCCCCTGGTCTCCCAGCTGTGTGCGTCACTCTTTAGTGTCCCCTGGTCTCCCAGCTGTGTGCGTCACTCTTTAGTGTCCCCTGGTTTCCCAGCTCTGTGCGTCACTCTTTAGTGTCCCTTGGTTGCCCAGCTCTGTGCGTCACTCTTTAGTGTCCCCTGGTTTCCCAGCTCTGTGCGTCACTCTTTAGTGTCCCCTGGTCTCCAGCTGTGTGCGTCACCCTTTAGTGTCCCCTGGTCTCCCAGCTGTTTGCGCGTCACTCTTTAGTGTCCCCTGGTCTCCCAGCTCTGTGCGTCACTCTTTAGTGTCCCCTGGTCTCCCAGCTGTGTGCGTCACTCTTTAGTGTCACCTGGTTTCCCAGCTGTGTGCGTCACTCTTTAGTGTCCCCTGGTCTCTAGCTGTGTGCGTCACTCTTTAGTGTCCCCTGGTCTCCCAGCTGTGTGCGTCACTCTTTAGTGTCCCCTGGTCGCCCAGCTGTGTGCGTCACTCTTTAGTACCCCCTGGTCTCTAGCTGTGTGCGTCACTCTTTAGTGTCCCCTGGTCTCCCAGCTGTGTGCGTCACTCTTTAGTGTCGCCTGGTTTCCCAGCTGTGTGCGTCACTCTTTAGTGTCCCCTGGTCTCTAGCTGTGTGCGTCACTATTTAGTGTTCCCTGGTCTCCCAGCTGTGTGCGTCACTCTTTAGTGTCCCCTGGTCTCCCAGCTGTGTGCATCACTCTTTAGTGTCCCCTGGTCTCCAGCTGTGTGCGTCACTCTTTAGTGTCCCCTGGTTTCCCTGCTGGTTGCGTCACTCTTTAGTGTCCCCTGGTCTCCAGCTGTGTGCGTCACTCTTTAGTGTCCTCTGGTCTCCCAGCTGTGTGCATCACTTTTTAGTGTCCCCTGGTCTCCCAGCTCTGTGCGTCACTCTTTAGTGTCCCCTGGGCTCCCAGCTGTGTGCGTCACTCTTTAGTGTCCCCTGGTCTCCAGCTGTGTGTGTCACTCTTTAGTGTCGCCTGGTTTCCCAGCTGCGTGCATCACTTTTTAGTGTCCCCTGGTCTCTAGCTGTGTGCGTCACTATTTAGTGTTCCCTGGTCTCCCAGCTGTGTGCGTCACTCTTTAGCGTCCCCTGGTCTCCAGCTGTGTGCGTCACTCTTTAGCGTCCCCAGGTCTCCCAGCTGTGTGCGTCACTCTTTAGCGTCCCCTGGTCTCCCAGCTGTGTGCGTCATTCTTTAGCGTCCCCTGGTCTCCCAGTTGTGTGCGTCACTCTTTAGTGTCTCCTGGTCTCCAGCTGTTTGTGTCACTCTTTAGTGTCCCCAGGTCTCCCAGCTGTGTGCATCACTCTTTAGCGTCCCCTGGTCTCCCAGTTGTGTGCGTCACTCTTTAGCGTCCCCTGGTCTCCCAGCTGTGTGCGTCACTCTTTAGCGTCCCCTGGTCTCCCAGCTGTGTGCGTCACTCTTTAGTGTCCCCTGGTCTCCCAGCTGTGTGCGTCACTCTTTAGTGTCCCCTGGTTTCCCAGCTCTGTGCGTCACTCTTTAGTGTCCCTTGGTTGCCCAGCTCTGTGCGTCACTCTTTAGTGTCCCCTGGTTTCCCAGCTCTGTGCATCACTCTTTAGTGTCCCCTGGTCTCCAGCTGTGTGCGTCACCCTTTAGTGTCCCCTGGTCTCCCAGCTGTTTGCGCGTCACTCTTTAGTGTCCCCTGGTCTCCCAGCTCTGTGCGTCACTCTTTAGTGTCCCCTGGTCTCCCAGCTGTGTGCGTCACTCTTTAGTGTCGCCTGGTTTCCCAGCTGTGTGCGTCACTCTTTAGTGTCCCCTGGTCTCTAGCTGTGTGCGTCACTCTTTAGTGTCCCCTGGTCTCCCAGCTGTGTGCGTCACTCTTTAGTGTCCCCTGGTCGCCCAGCTGTGTGCGTCACTCTTTAGTACCCCCTGGTCTCTAGCTGTGTGCGTCACTCTTTAGTGTCCCCTGGTCTCCCAGCTGTGTGCGTCACTCTTTAATGTCGCCTGGTTTCCCAGCTGTGTGCGTCACTCTTTAGTGTCCCCTGGTCTCTAGCTGTGTGCGTCACTATTTAGTGTTCCCTGGTCTCCCAGCTGTGTGCGTCACTCTTTAGTGTCCCCTGGTCTCCCAGCTGTGTGCATCACTCTTTAGTGTCCCCTGGTCTCCAGCTGTGTGCGTCACTCTTTAGTGTCCCCTGGTTTCCCTGCTGGTTGCGTCACTCTTTAGTGTCCCCTGGTCTCCAGCTGTGTGCGTCACTCTTTAGTGTCCTCTGGTCTCCCAGCTGTGTGCATCACTTTTTAGTGTCCCCTGGTCTCCCAGCTCTGTGCGTCACTCTTTAGTGTCCCCTGGGCTCCCAGCTCTGTGCGTCACTCTTTAGTGTCCCCTGGTCTCCAGCTGTGTGTGTCACTCTTTAGTGTCGCCTGGTTTCC